>JAABOM020062154.1:0-10460 GCA_011800125.2 Solanum clarkiae
TTACACTTCCCAAAACACTCAACTCCTATACTTATGCACCATAATTAACTTAAGTTCAATTATACAATATTTGCAAATTTTTCCCAAAGCGACAATTTACCTCAATTAGAATATTTACGGGGTCTAACAATTGAGCACCGAGTGGGTGAGAGGATAACACCCCAGAACTACGTGGCCAGCGTGTGATAGTCGTGCAGTTAACTCTGGCGGCTCATGTCCCAAAAGATGGATATTCTCTTTGGATACAAGAGAGAGAGGTTGACATTTTTTACCTTGGCAAGTTTGGGACGGGCGTGGCAATGAAGTTGGTATCATTATGCATTACCAAACTTATGGTGGTGGGAGTTATGTCAGTTATAGAAACTTCCAAGCAACACTTCACTGGGCATATTATATTTTAAACTAAGCTGCATGAGAAATCAAGTTTCTTCCCAAAGCATGATTTTAAATCTTAAACTTGCATCATTTATTTGAGCTGAGTTATGAGACGATGAATGGAGTGTGGAGTCGAGTTGGTCGATTTGAGTCTAAGCCTTGTTTATTTCTTGAGTTATTTTTCATACCAGTATATTCTATGTACTGACGCCCATTTGGGCTTGCATCGTTAATGATGCAGATACTGGTCATAGAGGACTTTAGCGGATGTATCATTGAGGTTCAATTTCCTTGTTTCCATAATTTGTGAGCCCTCTTTGTTATCCGAAGGAACTTTTCTTTTATTTTTATTGGTTATTTCTATTTTCTTTGAGTTGGGTTCCATGAATGCATACTTTCTAAGAATTACAAATCATTCAGTTTTTGCTTTATTAGTTTTTCATGGTTCTCACAACTCTAGTTGTGGAGTTAGCTGCTCATATCGTTATAGTTGAAGAAATCATGTTAGATGTTTGCATAGTTAAACACTTACAATGATGAATTGAAGAACGTAAAATCTAGTTCTTCACATAAATCACAACAACAAGATTCAAAAATAAGCACAAATTGTATCTACTCAAAATCTCTAAGAACTACTCAAAATAAAAAAATAACAATATGTGTTCTGATAGCCTCTTCTTCCAAAAATAACTAAAAACTCTATTTATAAGCAATAAAAATCAAATCCTAAAATGAATAGGAAAATTGGATTCTGGACTATCCAAGAGCCAATCTACGGCTCATAAAATGATTTATGGCTCATGGATGGGGATCATGGATTGCCTTCTTTGAATTCTGCATCCCATGTACGAGACATCAATTACAACTCGTAGTTTGGACTATGAGTCATACATCTCTGTCTTGTTAACTTTTAGAAACTTTGGTCTATTTTCCACAAACAAGTATATAGGTTGTGGACTAAACCATGACCCTTCCTGGTAATCGTCAATGCATTTTCAAAAAATCTGCCCAACTTTGGATCAGGACCACGAACACCCACTTACGGCTCATAGATCAAACAACGGCCCATAGGTAGTCTCTTACTTCACCAAAATCTGCTAATCTAGGCAAGTCCTCACAAAAACCTTCTGAATCTTGTAATCTTGTAAATAATAACATACAAACACACCAAATCCACTAACATCGCTTAGAAAAGACACAAAATTTCAAGTTTAAAGCATTAAAAGTGTTGTATTTTGGCGGCACATCAATCTTGTACTAAGCAAAAAGCTGCACACTTTGACAATCATTACAAAAACATCCTGGATTTTGAAATCTTGTAAAAATAACACAAACACACATCAAATCTACTAAGAATCGCTTGAGAACACACAAAATTCTAATTTTTTAAAGCACCAAAAGTTTTATATTTTGGCAGCACATCAAGGAGCTCAATTCACATCTCAAATTTGGAGATTTTTTCATAAAGGACTGGGTTCAAAGGTGAATCTCAGTACAACCTTTCATCCCTATACAGATGGCTAGGCAGAGCGCACCATTCACACCTTGGAGGACATGTTAGACCCTATATCCTTGATTTCAAAGGTAATTGGGATGATCATTTATCTCTCATTGAGTTTGCATATAATAATAATTATCATGCAAGTATTCAGATGACTTCGTATGAAACTTTGCATGGGAGGAGATGTAGATCATTAATTAGGTGGATTGAAGTTGGTAAAGTTGAATTGATTGGACCTGATCTTGCATCAATCTATGGATAAGGTGAAGGTTATTAGAGAGGAGTTGAAGACTGCACAAAACTACCAGAAATCTTATACTAATGTGAGAAAGAGAGATTTAGAGTTGGAAGTGGATGATTGGGTATATTTGAAGGTTTCAACCATGAAGGATGTTATGCGATTTGGAGAGTCCCCGATATATGGGTCCTTATCAAATTATGAGAATGGTAGAAAATGTTTCTTGTGAGTTAGACTCACCTTTTGAGTTAGCCGCAATTTATCCGGCATGGGAGATCCTTCGGTGGTAATCCCTATTGACTGTATTAGAGTTAAAGATAGCATGTCCTATGAGCAGATTCCAAGATTCTTGATCATCAAATTCGCAAGTTGAGAACCAAAGAGATTGTCTCAGTTAAAGTCTTGTGGAGGAATTAATTAATTAATGAAGCCATATGGGAAGCTGAGGAAGATATTAAAGTCAAATACTCGCAGCTATTCATGCCCATCAATGATGATATTGAAGGTAATGTTCCTATTCTTGATTTAAGTTAATATGCTTATTCTTGAGATGAATAATTGATTTTTTAGAGTGTGATTGTTTGAGTGATTGAGTCTTAATTTTCATTCGTGATTTGAGTCCTTCCTTTGCTTATCATCATTTGAGGGTGATAATCCCAAGGGAGAGATATTGTAACACCTTCAAAATTCCTATTCTAAGATCCAGACCATTCTTCTTATATGTATGATATCATACCGAGTGGTTCTAACTTTGAGTATGAGTGCCAAGGCCAATTCTGTAGGGAGATAATATATTTGAGATGAATTACGGTCATCAGAATCTCTTAATATAAAGTTGAGTTGAAACTTTCCTTACCGATTGAGCTTTGATATGAGATTCTATGAAGTTAGATGATCCAATAACTTCAAAGTTGTAAATGTATGTTAAGGTCCTTTACTAAGTATACAAAGTGTATCAGATGTGGTTTGGTCATAAGGGACAGGTAAAGTCAAGCCAAGTTCAAAAATATTTCTATCGACTAAGTTTCAAATTGACTTCATATAAAGGTCAACTTAAAATGGCCATATCTGTTAGCATATAATGAGTTACGTGACCCATAACCTTTCAGATTAAAGGTACTTGAATTACCTTTTCAACGCATCCAATTTGCCTTATTCGAAATTCAGAATAAAAACTTATGGTTGTATTACTGAAGCGTTTCTGAGCTGTGCAATTCGGTTTGAGTGTCGATTCGGCGGATCACTGAATGCACTCGGTGCATCGCCGAATTGCATCATCAAATGGTTCCAAACGAAAACCTGAACAGTAATAATTTAGGATACCAAAAGGTCTCATTCGGTAGTCCGCTGAATCGTTCGACGATAGGACCTTTAGACCGTCAATTTGGCTGACGAAACTCATAAAAAGTTATTTTTTAAATTTTGATGATTTTTTTATTTTAATAGAAAGATATTTTTTTTATCTTTTTACTCTTAATTAACTTTCCTAAACGTATCCAATGGCCTAATAACCCCCATTAATGCATAAACCTCTAAAAAGTATCAAAATTTGGATGTTCCCCGGGGAAGAGGATAAGGTTCTTCATCTTCAAACTCCAATCTAAGGTGGTAAGTGAGTGCTTTCTTTCTAGGTATGAAAGGCTAACTAGATACATGTATTATGTTCTTCTATGTGCCCCATAGATAAGATTATTTGAATGGTGAACAAATTGAGCCTTCCATGAATGTTTTCTTGAAATCCTTCTTCAATCCTGGTGTATTCCTACATAATCTTGTATGAATGATTATTTTTATGAATTAAATACTCTTAATAGATGATTTTATTTTTCTACATGAATTCTAGATTGAAATTTTATATTTATTATATACTACACTTGAATAGGTATACATAAGTATGATTTGAGCGTGAAAAATCTATAAAAAATTATAAATACTTTAAATCTATTTATATACCTGAATATCTTGAGTTTGAATGATGGATGTTAGAGAGTCTTTATGAGTCATGAACTATTCTAAAAGAATGTTTCCAACAAAAGAGTTGACAGTTGATGTGATAAATTGAGTTAACAAATGTCCAATGAGACTAATTGAATGAGTTGACCGAAGGGATTGATTGAAGCCTTATGATCATGTTGAGTCTTGGGAGGAGTATTGGGCACCAAATTGAGTGAGAGTAAATAACAACTCAAACTCAATACCTATGTATACAGCGTAGGAGAGGATTGAACCATAAAATTAGAAGTTTTTTTATTGTCCCGAAAGAGGACTTGATGCTATTGATTGTGGATTCGCTGATCGGATGTCCTTTATCCTGACAAGGTATTAAATGAATGTGGCAACAATATCACTTCGTAGTATCATTATTGGTTTATAGGTGATGGTTATCAGTTAGAGAAACTCCCATATAAGTTTTGATAGTGCTATAAATGATTAGATCGGATTGGATTGTATATAATTGGTCATTATCTAATCTTATTCTTACTTTAGACTTATGACTCTTAATTGTGTTCTAATATGAGTGGATATTGTTCTTCCTTGATGCATATTTCCTTCTACCATATTACGTAATCGTATATTTCACATACTAACGTTCATTTGGTTCTGCATCTTTTCATGATCCAGAGTCAGGTACTAGAGTTTATTAACAGGCGCACTGTTGAGGATTCATTCGTATTCAGCTGATTGGTGAGTCCTCCCCCTACTTTCGGAGGATACCATATTTATCGTCTAGCTTTGAGTTTATCCTTTTTTTTTTACTTTGATTTGATATAGTCATGGACATATCATTGACATTACTTAGACAGTATTGATAGAGGCTTCATAGACTAGATGTTGATGGCTTACTTTGATCTCTTTAACTCGACTAGTTCCTTTTTTACTGGTCTTATGATGTTGGATTTTTGGATTGACTGTTGGGTTTAAAACATTTATTTTATTTGATAATTTATTAGCCTGCTAGATTGTATCTAAACCATGATAAAGTTATTAATAACCAATAAATTTTATAAATCTTTTCATACCAATGTATCTAAATTTTGAAGATATAAAATTTTTACCATTTATTAAATTTGATCTTATATTTGATTTGAAGATGTAAAAATTAAAAATTTCACCATTTATTAAATTTGATTTTGGTGAAATGGTGAATTTTTTAATTTTTATATATTGAATTTATTTAATTCAATAAATTGTAAAATTTTTAATTTTTATATCTTCAAATCATATATAAGATCAAATTTAATACTTCCTCTGTCTCAATATAACTAAATTTTTGGAGCTTTTTTCTAGTGTTCAAAATATTTGAATTGTTCAAACTTCAAGATAGATGTTTGAAATTTTTTTCAATACCACCCTTCCCGTTAATAAAATTAAACTTTTTTCTAAAAATTAAACTACACTCTTTTACAAAGTCATTTATGGTTTCACAATTAATTATTTTTATGAGTCTGATATTTTCAATAAAGGAGTGTTTATATTTCTACTTCACAAAAATTCATTTTTTTTTAGTTTTAGCATATTATATACAAATTCAAAAGTGAAGCAAAAAATTAAATGTTTAAAATTTTGGTTCCATCAAAATTTTTGTTAAAGTTTTTAAGTAGAAAATTTTTAATTGAATCTTGAGTACGTATTGTATTGAAATTTTCATTTGAAAAATTTGGCTCCAAGTATAAATAATTGTGTAGAAAAACAGAGACAATTTAAATTCTAAGTAAAATAATAAATTTAATGACTGCTTGTTAAATCTGATGTTAGAATTTAAATAGACCTACTTAAATTCTAGCAGTATTAATTTATTAGTCAAATTTTAAATCTTTTGAAGTAATGACTTAGGAATAAACAAAAGGGTAGTAGTGAAAAATATTGTTAAAATTTTGTCTTAGAATATGTTTCTTAATCTATATGCATTACCTCAGAAATTCAGTTAAATTGGGACAGATGGAGTAAACGGTAAAAAATTTATATCTTCAAAATATAGATATATTGGTGTGAAAAATTTTATAAAATTATTGGTTATTAATAACTTTATCATATTTTTTAGGTTATTGGAAAATGGTATTTTGTATTTAAAGTAAAAGACATTCTATTAAAATTTAACAAAAAATTGGAGGATGACCGAAATTGCACTACTGCAATAAACATTATGTACTATTAGTACTCCAAACAAAAGAATATGGATGATTTTGAGTCTGAGTCTGAGTCCAAGTCCAAAGATAATGAACTATTTTAGCCTTTCTCTTAAATATTAAATACTATTAGTGCTCCAAGTAAAAAAAATATGAATGGTTATGATTTTAAGTCCAAGTCCAGAGATTCTCCAATATATATACCAATAGTGTCATTTTTATTTGCGGTGATTAAATCGACAAAAAAGAATTTTGCCTGATATTTAATATGTGTATTAAAAATTTAACTATATTTAAATCACTCCCTGCAAGATCTGTTTAGAGGTTGCGCTCTCATAGGAGTTTCTAGTTTAAGCCAGTAGACAAACCAATCAATTGATTTTTTCTTTTTTGTCCTTTTATCAATTATCATTATTATTATTATCATTAATTAATTTTCAATGGAGGTTCTGCCAGCATTTCAATTTTTGGCCACAAAGTTATGTACCATAAAGTCTCTAGTTTGGACAACCTACTTGCCACTTTTCTACATTTATTGGTGATGGTTTTGGTTCCGTATTCCTAATCTCTTCTTTTTTCAATAACAAATCATATGAAAGTCAATAATTACAAATTTAGGGTGAAAAAAAAAAGGAAGCGCACTCATACATGTAATAAATTTAATATAATTTATTCAATTAGCCTATATATGAGAAGATTAATATGAAACAAATGAAATTATCAAGAGAAAAATTATTTTCATAAAGAAGATTCTCAAACTCTAAAAGAAGTACGATGTATATGTTATTATGAAAAAAATAATTTATAAAAGTTTAGTTTTTTTTCAAAAAAAAAAGAAGGTTGATTTTTTCTTTTAGAAGTAAAAAATAATCATGCTAAATATTTTTATCCTACCTTAAGAGAGAAAAGATCCTAATAAGATAAGAAAATCAAGACATTATTATTGGTAACTTTAGTCACTTTCTTCGTTTCAAATTATGTCTTTTAAAGAATATTAGTTAGGAGAAATTTTTGATTATTTTAATCTCATTTATGTTTAAATTATAATATTATTTTATAAATTATATTTATTTAATTTATGTGACATCTTTATTAATGAGTATGCAATTATCAAAATAACATTGTCAGTATATCTATAATAATGAGTAAACAAATCAAATAGACACCTAGAAATAAATTAAATTAACAGCTTTAAGAAGTAATTATTAAGAATTTTGAAATTTTCAAGAAAATCAACTAAGAATAAAGTAAAGAATATTAATTAAATTTTATTTTAAAATTTTAAAATAATAAATAAATTTAAAATAATTTTTAGAGAAAGTCACCATTGATAATTTGAGACGAAAGAGAGCAATAAATTCGATGAAAAAAATAATAATCAGGAGGCAGGGAATTAATTATACTCCTTGAATGGGAGCTGCGTCATTAATTTTATTGACTGAAATTTCCAAAAGACAATGGGTTGGGTAGACACCAATTATAAATATAATTGAATATATAAAAGACTCAGGTTAAGTAATCACGTCTCCATCAATATGCCTAATTCAGTAAGTATATTTTTGTAAAAATTTTAAAAAAATTATTTTTTTATTTTACTTTAATTTAATTAGTTATAAAATTTTATTAAATTTTTGAGACCCACTTTAATTATGATTTTTAGTTTTTAATTCATATTCTATCGTTATAACTTTATTATTTTGAATATCGATCATATTTATGTATATATTGTACCTGCTTTGAATAAAAAAAAATCAACGATCAGTGACAAAAATATTTTAATTATGGATATATCAATAGATCTCTTCATATTACAACTTTTTCTATATTAATATAGTTAGTGTAATTTTTTCAAAATTATGAGACTCGCTTTAACTATAATCTTTAGTTTTAAATTTATATATTCCAATTATAGCTTTGTCATTTAGAGTGCAATAATATTTATGTATATTTTATAAGTATTTTTAGTTAAAAAATCAGCGATAAATGACGAAAAATATTTTAATTAAGGACATTTCAATGGACTTTTTCAAATTAGATTTGTATAAAAAAGGAGATGATTTACTTCCACACAAGTGTGTGTATATATGTGTGTGCGTATATATATAAATGTATATGTATATATATGTATATGTATGTAAAATCATTTAATTATTAAATTTAAAATGAATCAATATTAATAATATTTTATTTTACGCTTGATGATATAATAATTTATGAATAACTATTGGGCCCGTGCATTACACATAATCTTATGTAAAAATAAATGTGGTTAACAAAATATGGTCCCATAATAGTGTCATTTTTAATAACTTTTCCTATTTATTTTTATTTATCTACAATTTTAAAAATAATTTTTGTTACTTTTACTAGTGACTTTAACTATGATGAACCTGAAGGTAATTTTTATATTTTTGATAAATTACTATTTTACCCTTCCTAACAACTGCCCCCGGGTTGTCTCAATAAGTTTGGTGGCCTAAAGCCAAACTTCATAGAGATATCTTATTTTTCAGTTGACATATATAAATTGAATAATCATGGCATATTCACTGCAATTCTATAAATGTGATCTGGAGAGATACGATGGACCTTATGAAGTTAAAATGTAAATTTTCAACGAAAAATACATAATATAAAGTCAAAATAATAAAATCTGACTAAAAATTAAAAGTTTATATAATGATATCAAAATAGTGTTTCACTAAATTTCATAAGTTGACATAATGATACTAAAATAGCATTGATTAATTTTTGTGCTTGAAATTCGATCTCTTTATAAATACGCAAAAATAGATTTTACATGATGTAAAAGGTTTGACTGCTTGAGAGACTTTAGAATATTCAATAATGAGAGAATAAAAATAGTGAAAGGATAATTAAAAAAGTAAATGGATGAATGATATGTTTAGTTAATAATAATCAGTCAAATATAAATGAGTCACCAAAACAAACAACCACATAAAAAAATGCTACTATTAACTAAATATTATTCAATTTCTCAATTATTAGAATGATGCCTATATTAAATAAGGTAAAAAATTATTATAGTTTCCACATATATATACATTTTTAGAAGAAATAGGGGTCCCAAAAAAATTTGGGCCCTAAGCCATTGCTTTAGTGGCCTTGTGGTTGAGATGACCCTGGCTGCCCCGAGTCATGTTTGGTTGATGCGAAAAGTTAATTTTTGAAAATCTTGTAAAAAGCTGAGTTTTTGCTAAAGAAGTGAGTTTTGAAGGCTTAAGTTGTCAAATTTTAAATTTTTGAGTCATTTAGATATTCGCATTTTAGAATGGAATTCTGTCAATTCCATCAGTTTCGGAATGTAAAAATTAGTCTGGGAGAGTTATCGTCATCAGATTCGAAGATGTTATGTGGATTTTAGGTCCGAAGTTGAAAATTGAATTAAAGTTTGACTTTTATCAATATTTTGAGTTTTGGTACTCGGATTGGACTTCGGATGGTTCCAGTGGTTTTGAGAGGTGATTGTAGTGTTAAGTGTCGAAACTAGTTTAGTTGTGACTTATCGAATTTCAGATCAAAGAGACTTTGGATTTGAGTTTTGACGATTCCATTGAGTCCGAAATGTCAAATTTGATAAGGTTACATATATGGTTTGTGTGTATTAGGTTCTCAATGAATTTTGAGGGTCCTTTTTGTTGGTATCTGGCGCCTGGACCACCATACTTCGCGTTCGCAGCCTCTTCTCTGCGTTCGCGGAGTGTAGGCCAATTGATCCCTTGCATTTGCAAAAGAGGCTCCACGTTCCTGGAGCACTGACCAGGTGACCTCCACGTTTGCGGAGCACTAGGTTAGTGACGTCTGCGTTTGTGGTGCACTCTCTGCATTTGTGGAGCACATTTGACCCTTGAAATATATAGTAGCTTATTTTAAAATGACGGGTTTTATCAAATTCCATCATTTTCAACTTTTTCAATTGGCTAGGCACACTTTTTAAGGTTTTTTCGAGAAAAATCATTTGGGTAAGTTATTTTTAACCCTTTTCTTCAATTTTCATTGATTAATTTATGTTTTTAACATCAAAGGTGAGAATTTGAATTGGGATATTTGGAGATTTCATGAACTTACAACAACAACAACAACAACATACCCAGTATATCCCACAAGTGGGGTCTGGGGAAGGTAGATTGTACGCAGACCTTACCGCTACCTCATAGAAGTAGAGAGGCTGTTTCCTATAACCCTCAACTCAAATCCC
>JAABOM020062155.1:0-44553 GCA_011800125.2 Solanum clarkiae
GTTATAGTTGGGTTGTAGGCTGACTTGTCTTGGTGGGATAAGACGAGTGCCATCACGCCCATTTTCGGGTCGTGACATTGTTGATAGCTTCATCCCAGGTATGTAATGCTAAACTAAAAGCATGGAATTGTTCTCCCATGTGCCCCATAGTTGGTCGTAGAAAAGAGTTGAAGATCGATGAGTCTACATACATGATCCTTGATTCTTTTCATGAAAATTATGTTTATTACATGTACTTTCATATGTTAATGATCATCACAAACTTGTTTTCATTGAATATTTTCATGATATAATGCATAAACCCTATATGTTGATTGTTGAAAGCATGCATGAATAAAGATAGGAATTGACTCTAAAGCCTTGATTGAGAATTTTGATTATTAATTGCGATTGAGAGTGTGAGAATGGTGATAAATTAATAGTACTTGATAGTCCATGAGTCTTCCCAAATAAACTCTAATAATTTGTCTATTCTATTGGTTTCTAATGATTATTCTGAGCCTTGAGTAGTTGATTGAGATATTGATTGATGTGATGATGAGAGTCTCTATGAGACTAATTATATGATGATTGCTTCCATGAGGCTGATTTGAGATAAGTTGATTGAGGTGATTTGATTGGATGGGATTGTCTTATCAGCATTAAGTCATGGGAGAAGTATCGAGAATCGAGAGAATAAGAAATCCAAATCACACTCATCAAATTACGTAGCCAAGCGTAGGTGAGGATTAAGACCATCACATTATACTATGTTGAGGTTCCCTATGATTAGAAGACCCTGAAATCAATAGAGGACTTATAGATTGCTATCTCCATTGGGACTTATCCATGTGGTTTTGATTCATCCCCTACTTGGCGAGTATGGAACGATTGTGGTAATATCAACAAGATTTTTTTACAGTCACTGGCTCATAAGTGATTATTGTCGGATAAGAGAAACTCCCAAAAAGTTCCCAAACTGAGTACTCTGAGATGAGATGAGTTGAGATGAGTCTGATTTGATTGATGAGGTTTGATGGGTCACTTGTCTACTATTTATTCTTGCTTTATATAGACATTTGACATGTTGATTATTATTATTTTGAGTTGATTGTTGTTTCTATATTATTCCACCTGTTTCAGTTTCATTTAGCTATTTTACATACCGTACATTCCATGTACTGACGCCATTTGGTGCTGCATCATTTTATAATGCAGATAAAGAGATTAGAGTTCATCAACTGGCACACAATTAAGGATCTAGGACATTCAACTGATTGGTAAGCCTCCCCCACTTCGGAGGATTCATTATATTATTTTCATCTTGCTTTAGAGTTAGACATTTACTAGCTTATTATCGATTGAGGTAGCCATGGGTCTGTCATTAACACCACCTGATAATGATAGAGGCTCTCTATACTAGAGTCGAATGTTGATTGTTAAGAATGTGAGCTAGTTCTTTCTACTAGCCTTCTATTACATCATTATTATTTTGAGACTAGATGATAAGATGTGCCCATTTACTTTTCCTTTGTCTTCCGCTGACTTGTAGAGTTTATTGAACGAATAATAGTGATGAGACCAAGTGGTTCACTTGGGGACTAGTAATAGTCTTTAGTTACTAACCACTTCTTGGCTACCCTCTTGAGGCATGACAAACTTGGTATCGGAGCACGAGTTCAAGTGTCCTAGAGAGTCTATAAAGCCGTGTCTAGTAGAGTCTTATTTATGGGTATGTAGTTGACCACACTTGATAAGTAAGAGGCACAGGACATTAGGAATTGTTTCCCCTCATTCATTTTATAAATCGTACTATAGAGTTATGCTTTATGAAAGTTCTATTTTAATTCATGCTTTGCGCATTGCAAAATTGTAACCATGCCTCCCAAAAGAGACATCAGACGTAGAGGATGTCCTGTTAGATAGAATGTCCACATACATGAGCCTCAAGGACATGAGAAGCCTTTGGAACAAGCTGTCCCTATTGTGCAGCCCCCGCTAGATGAGGTCTCTAATGCTGAGCTACGTCTGACAATTCAAACTCTGGCACAGGATGTCACAACACCTGTTGCGCGACAAGGAGTGGGTCGACAAGATGCCTATGACACTTTTAGAGTCCAGGAATTCTTGAAGATGAATCCGCCTGTGTTTACAAGGTCTGCATCTACTGAGGATCCTGAAAACTATGTGGAGGAGCTTCAGAAAGTGTTCCAAGTGATACATGTGGCTGATGCTGATAGAGTTGAATTGACTACTTACCAACTCAAGGGTATGGCTAAACTTTGGTATGATCAATGAAAGAAGGGTAGAGTAGAGGATGCCCTAGTACTAACTTGGGCAATGTTTGAGGAAGCTTTCTTAGGGTGCTTCTTCCTAAGAGAACAAAGAGAGGCTAAGGTAAGAGAGTTCTTGAACTCGAAATAGGGCTCTATGATTGTGCAAGAAAGAGTATTAGCTAAAGTTCATTCAATTGTCCCGATATGCTCCGGATATGGTTGCTGATATAAGTGGTAGGATGGGAATGTATGTGGATGGGCTGAAGAGAGGGCCGAAGAGAGATGGGAGGGGAGCAATGCTCGTGAGTGACATAGATATAGGGAGATTGATGACCTTGGTGCAACAAGTTGATGAGGAGAGGCAATATGATAAAGAGGAGTTCAGATATAAGAAAGCGAAAACATCCAACAATGAGGTTGGAAAGAAGGAGAATGGAAACCAATTTCCAGTACCATCATCTGCTAGTGCACCTGCACCTTGAGTCAAAAATGACTAGAGGTCCCAAAATGTTAGAGCCCATGGATCTCAGTCATAAGCCAGTGTGGCTCAAGGTTCATTGGGTAAGCCAACATATGGCAAGTGTGGTAAATTGCACGTAGGGACATGTCGTGAGAGGAGTGATGTATGTTACAAGTGTGGCCAAGTGGGTCACTGTAAGAGAGACTGTCCAAAGTAGGCTGACCAGGCTCAGTCTTCTACACCAACCCAATAGATAAAGGAAATCAGAAAGGTACTACATCAGGCGCAAACGGGGCCACAAACCATTTATATGCCATGGGTACTCGACATGATCAGGAAAAATCCGCAGATGTTGTGACAGGTATGATCCGAGTTCTTTCTGTTGATTCTATATGTTGGACGGATCCTGGTGCTACATTATCTTTTGTAACTCCTTATTTGGCTAGTAGATTTGATGGAACCCCTGATAGTCTTCTTGAACCCTTTGATGTTTCTACTCTAGTGGGTGAGTCTATACGAGCTGAGAGAGTCTATAGAGCTTATGTAGTGTCCATCCATCATAGGGATACTATCATCGATCTGATTGAGTTATATATGACTGATTTTAATTTTACCCTTGGCATTGCTTGGCTCCATGTCTTTTATGCCTCTACTGAATGTATAGCTCCATCCGTTAATTTCCAACAAATAAACTAGTTCTAGAGTGGAAAGGTGATTCTGTAGCACCTAAAGGAATGTTTGTTTCCTATCTTAGAGCCAGAAAGATAATTACTAAGGGTTGTATCTACCACCTTGTGAGAGTTAAATCTGATGATGTTGAGTCTCCTACTCTTGAGTCAGTCCCAATTGTGAATTAGTTTTCTGAAGTATTTTCCAAGGATATGCTCAGAGTCCATCCTAGTAGGGAGATTGACTTTATGATTGAAGTTCTCCCTGATACGTAGTTTATCTCAATTCCACCTTTTAGGATGGCCCCCATTGAGTTGAAAGAGTTGAAAGAACAATTAAAAGATTTGTTAGAGAAGGTCTTTGTAAGGCTGAGTATCTCTCCTTGGGGTGCGCCTATCCTTTTCGTGTGAAAGAAAGATGGCTCTCTCATAATGTGTGTTGACTATAGATAACTAAATAAGGTTACAATAAAGAATAAATATCTCTCTCCATGGATAGATGATTTGTTTGACCAACTTCAGGGTGCCTTTTGTTTCTCAAAGATAGACCTTAGATCAGGCTATCACTAGTTGAAAGTGAGGGAATATTCCAAAGAAAGCCTTTAGGATTAGATATGACCATTTTAAGTTCTTGGTCATGTCCTTTGGGTTGACGAATGCCTGCAACCTTTATGGACTTGATGAATAGCATGTTTAGATAGTATCTTGATATGTTTGTGATTGTGTTCATTGACAACATTTTGGTGTATTCGAGAGATGAAGAGGAGCATGTAAACCACCTCAGAATTGTCCTCCAAACACTTAAGGACCATGAGTTGTATGAAAATTTCTCGAAACGTGAATTCCGGCTTAAGTCAGTGGCTTTCCAAGGCCATATTATCTCCGGTGATTATATTCGTGCGGATGCTTAGAAAGTTGAAGCGGTTAAGAACTGGCCCAGACCAACCTTTCCAACTAACACAAGAAGTTTCTTGGGGTTGGGGCTACTACGGAAGATTTATTGAGGGATTTTCTTCCCTATCTGCACTATTGACTAAGTTGACTCAGAAAAAGGTGAAGTTCCAGTGGTCTGACGAATGTGAGAGAAGTTTTCAAGAGTTGAAGACTATACTAACTAATACACTAGTTTTAACTTTGCCCGATGGAACAGAGGACTTTGTGATCTATTGTGATGCTTCACGAGTTGGATTGGAATGTGTACTGATGCAGAGAGAGAAGGTGATAGCATATGCTTCCAAACAACTTAAGGTTTATGAGAGGAACTATCCAACCCATAATCTTGAGTTGGTAGTGATGGTGTTTACACTTAAAATCTAGCGCCACTACTTGTATGGAGTGCATGTGGACATGTTCACTAATGACAAAAGCTTGCAGTATGTCTTCTGTCAAAAAGAGCTCAACCTGCGATAGAGAAGTAGTTGGAGTTGCTCAAGGATTATGACATGAGCATTCTCTATCCTCCCGGTAAAGCTAACATTGTTATTGACGCTCTTAGCAGGTTGTCAGTGGGTAGCACAACCAATGTGGAGGAGAGAAAGAAGGAACTAGCTAAAGAAGTACATTGATTAGCTTGATTGAGAGTTCAACTTGAGGAGAATAACGAGGGAGAAGTTAATGTTTAGAACTAGTCTGCTTCATCTTTTGTGGAAGAGGTGAAAGAAAAGCAAGATCGAGATCCCGTCATACTCCAATTGAAGGAGGCTGTCCACAAACAAAAAGTGATGGTCTTCTCCAAAAAGGGAGATGGGGTATTGAGATACCAGAGTAGATTGTGCCTTCCAGATGTTGATGGTATTTGAGATGGAATCATGGCTGAAGCTCATAACACTAGATACAGGATGAGACTTTATGGGGCACGAAATTAGATATTTCAAATATTAATAAAAAAATAGAGTTTCACTCTGTGGCTATCAAAAATGAGAGAGGAGATTGCGAAAAAGTATTTGAGAACACTTGTGGTTGAATTTGATCTTAAAGCTTGTGATTCTTATTGACATTAGATTGCTTGTTCTTAAATATATTTCGTAAGTGTTTAATTATGTCTTCTCAATTTATAATCTCTTCATGTACTTAGAGCACGAGTAGCTAAATCCACAACTAGGTTTGTGGGAACCATGAAGAACTAGCAAAGTAAACCTAGATAATTCACAATATTTGGAAGGTATAAATACATGTACTAATTAACACTCTTTATTTTGCATGCTTTCGTACGATGGCCAACATTAGAACCCGCGTAGTGTTACTGACGGGACCAAGTAGTAATGAATAGGAAAAGAGATTAATTAACAAGATTCAATTAATGTGTTCTCATCTAATCAACTAACTAGGCCAAGGGGAGGTTGTACTGGAACTAATAGGTAATGGTTAGTAATGCACACTATGCAGATGGGCCAAGTCGCATAGTGAAATTCACCTCTAACCTTTGACCAAAGGTTTTGGTGGACTTAAATTACCGTACTCCATGCTATACACTCTTATTCGATGATACTGAATTGGGGAATCATGTGGAACACAATACCCTAGTTGCTCACTATTATTGATTTTCTCTTGTGATAGTAAGTTTACTTTTTTCATTGATTATTGCAAACGCCCCTTTTCGAGAATTAAGTCGGTTAATTACTCAGATTGTATGTTGGTGAATTTTTGTGAGTCTATGTATTCCCTATGGGATTGACCCTAACCTTTGTTAGGTTCTATATCTTGACAACGACAACTGTATCCTCTATACAGGAGGTGTAACTTGGGCAACATCAAGATTTTAGCGTCGTTGCCAGGGAATACAGCTAGACTTAGTAAATTCATTAGTAGTTCATATGTTAATCCTTAGTTCACTTTATTTTATTTTTGTTTGTTGTTTTTGTTTCTTTGTAGGGTGTATGAGTAGTATATGCCCAACACTTGGAGTCGAGGCAATCTCTTAACTCCATTTGACCCGAAGATCCCCCAAAAAGATATGAAGAATAGCCCAAGACAATGCCAATAGCGCGGTCAACGCAGCTCTGAATAGGAACAATAATGATGATGATAGGAATGAGAAACCTCCTCCTTTGGAGGACATTCCACAGCCTCAGTACATGTTGAATCTTATGGTTGTGGAGGTGACTGGAGCTATTGTCTTTCCACTACTATCGGCAGACACAAAGTCCAAAGTCTCGAGTAGGTTACTTAAGATGTTGTAGAACTGTGGGCTATTTGTGGGCTTATCCTCAGAGGATCCACATAGACACCTACACAATTTATCATTTATTTGTAAGAGTGTGATGGGAGCAGAGAATCTAGCTATGGATGTCGTGGGACTTCATGTCTTCCCATTGTCTCTTACGAATAATGTTGCTTTATAGATATCTAAGCTCCAGTAGAGTTCAATCACCAGTTGGGCAGACTTGCAGAAATCTTTTTTGGAGAGATACTCCCCTAGATCAAAGAATCTCAAGTTGAAGGACCAGATCAACAAATTCGAGTAACTTCTTTGTGATTCAATAAACACTAATTGGGAGCAGTTCACAAAATGTTTGAGGAGTGTCTCTAACCACAAGATCATTGATGATGCCTTGATGGAGATCTTTTACTGTGACCTCGATTAGAACAGTCAAGCCTGTGTTGACACTATTATGAGGGGCATGTTTCTAGATCAACCCTTTGCAAGGTTGTAGAGTGAATGGAAAAGATGGTCAAAACAAATCGTGCATAGTGCAACGAGGTAGAGCTTCCACAAAGAGTTCATGTGCTGTCAGTGTAGGGTCAGAGCAAGCCAGAATTAATGAATAAATCATGTAGCAGCTTGCTCAGTTTCACACAAGTATAGATGTGATGATAAACCAAAACTAAGAAAGAATGAACGCAGTGGTTCACCAACTTCTACGTGCACCCATTTATGAGGAGCCATACTATGATGAGGATTCTTGTTTTGTTGCAGATTAGATGAGGAGTTTCTGGATTAACACCCAAGGGTCCAATCAGGAATATTGACAGCAAGATCAAGGAAACCAAAGTCAGAACTTTAGCAGAGATGGAGCATATAGGGACAAGCGCAGAGGATATTATGATAGGAACATGGGTATTGATACAGATTGGGGTCATAGAGAAGGATTCAGAATTGGTCCTTATGTGCCACTACACAACAGCGATGCATGTGTAGGCAATTCCAGAATTGAGGAGATGTTTGATCACCTCTTGAGGTAAGTTGAGATGCAGGATGAAACTTTATGAGGCATGAAATTAGATATTTCAAGTATTAATCAAAAAATGGAGTCTCACTCTGTGTCTATCAAACAACAGTTTGGTCAAGTGTCGATTCAGCTTAAACATCATCAAAGGGGTACATTGCCTAGCGATGTAGTGCAAAATCCTAAAAATGAAGGGCAGTGTATGGCGATTACCACTCAAAGTGGAAAGAGCTCAGTTGACCATCTCATGTCGGTTGATGTAGAAGATGTTAAAGAGGATACAGTTGGGGCAAAGGATGCGGATGACAGGAGATGATCATGGTAAAGAGGGAGTGAGTGAAGTAGTTGACGTGCCATAGAGGTTTAAGCCCGTCCCTAGGTCTCCTCCTCCCTTCCCTCAGAGACTCAAAAAGAGGGAGGAGGAAGGCAAGTTCAAGCACTTTCTCTCCATGCTAAAGCAGCTCTCTATCAATATCCTTCTTATCGAGGCATTGGAGAAGATGCTAGGGTATGAGAAATATATGAAGGACTTAGTCACCATAAAATGAACTTTCTCAAGAGCTTAAACATTGCAGTGCTATTGGTACAAGGTCCTTAGCTTAGAAGCATGAAGGTCCAAGTGTTTTCACCATACCCTGCACCATTTAGATATAGAGTTCACGAGGGCACTATGTGATCTAGGTGTCAGCATACATCTGATGCCCCTTGTGGTCTACAAGAAGCTTGGATTGGGAGCCCCTACTCCAACTAGCATGTGATTATTGATGGCAGATCACACGATGAAGAAGCTTGTGGAGATACTATACGATGTAGTGGTATGAGAAGTTCATATTATTTCCTACAGACTTCATGATCCTAGACTGCTAGGCAACCCAACATTTATATGTAATAGCATAGTTATAGGTTTATTTTCAGTTTTTGTATTCATAGGTAGTTTATTTTCAGTTTTTGAATTCATAGGTAGTTTATTTTCTTGTGTTTTGATCGTAATTTTGGACATTGGGCTAGTTGTGTATTGGGTAACAATGTATTTTAAGAAGAGTATGCAAATGCAGGACTAAGTCAGCTAGTTTGGCTGAGAAGTTCATCAGGTTGGGTCTCTATCACTGGGTCTAGGGTTCGTAAATCACTTTACGACCCATACCCCACCTTGTAAAAAATTCCAATAAGCAGAAAAATATGCACTCCAATAGACGAGCAAAATTAATGATTTGTAAATTAAACTATGAGTCATGAATGGGGCTCGTGGACCCGCAAGTAAGATTTTTAAAAAATTGATAATTGTTGAGGGTTTTACGAGCCGTAAAACACTTTACGACTCATGGACTAGTTCTTGAAACCTAATCTTGAAAACTAGGGTTTAGATGTTCTGCAAAACCATGATTTATGTGCCTTGAAATACTCTACAATGCTTAACCAGGGTTTCGTAGAGTCTAGGCCCAGTAAGTTCAGTTGACTTGAATTAAAGTATAAATAGAGAGGCCAAATTATTTTGACCCCATATTTGACCTAATTTACCGATCAACCTAAGCTAACCCCATCTCCTCACTTTTGCGATCACTTTTGGCCACCAACTCCATTTTTCCGGCAAGAATTTCGACCACCTAAGATTTTGTGACCACACACCTTCTTCCTCTTCTTCAAGTTAATCTCAATTCTTGGTGAGTTTTCCATTTAATTACAATCCATGATTTGCCTTGTATGAATAGTTGATTTGAATATTACAATGGTATGGTGTTTAGAAACAAAATCCCTGTTTGAATATGCTTTATGTTAGTTAAAATTAGGTTTCCCATATTTGAATTGTTAATTAAGTATGGAATTGGGTATTATGTCCTTTGTGAATGATAATTGTTTATGCCTATTTTGTTGCTCACCTTATGTGATTGAATGATTATGTTTGAGAATTGGTCAGTGATGACATAGGTACTTGATCTTGTTTGAATCAATTAGAAATGGTCGGAATCATAGGGTAATCCATGTTAAATCACTTTCAATGGAGTGTATGTGTGTCGAACATGTTGGGCGTGATGGGTGTGATGCAGAAATCATGTGGGCATGCATGTCTTGCTTCGATGCTGATAATTTATTGGTTGTAATAGTCTTTTGGGGTCCGTGTGATAGACTTAGAAACTCAGGTGACTGAGTTTTCTAGTTCATGAGTGTCTTTTACGGCCTGTAGAGTAATCCACGAGTCATAATTGCCCTCTTGCACATTCTAGACACTTGATATTTCTATGTTTCCATCAGATGAGACCTTTTACGAGTCATAAATCATTTTATGGCTTATAGATAGATCTCATAGATCTCGCGCTAGAATTAATTACTCATTGGAATTCTCGATTAACCAGTCTATAACTCGTAAACCATTTTATGATTCGCACCTGGTCTCATAGATTTTTCCAATAACTAAATTTTTTTGGACCACTGGTTTACGAAATCTCTTTCTGGCCCGTAAAGGTGCTTTCGTGAAACCCTTATGCTACTGAACTCAGATGAATTCTTGTATTTTAATTCTTGATTTTGGGGCTAACCATGGTGCCCATATGTATATATTTCAGGTATGACAACTCCTAAAGCTAAAAGCGCTAAGATCCAGGCTATGAGGAGGAGGCTCAGGGATGAGGCTTTAGTGGATAAGCAGACCACTTAGATGAGTAGTTCACTAGAGGTCCTAGATATCATACCAAACCTAGAGGTGGCTGTACCACAGACCGGCGCTGCTACCATAGCTAGGCATACTCAGGCTTCTGTTGCTCGCTCTTCCTGGGAAGAGGGAGGCAACAATTAGAGCGTATTACCACAAATGATTTTATCAGGAGAGGAGTCCAGCTTTGAGGGAGATTTCGAGGATAGATAAGAGGTAGAATCTTCTACCGCACCATCATCATCATCCACACCAGATGCCCTTACTAGCCGGTGGTGCATCGAGTGCATACAGGAGATCTACAAGGAGGGCACAAAGACAAAAGAGGGCAGCAAGCCAGACTGCTCCATTTATGAGGAGCCCAGAGTTATTATTGACAAACTTGACAGTGTCCCAAACCTCGAGGACATGATGATAAGACATAGGCTTCCATGGCTATCCGATTTTCTTGGATGATATTCCCCGACTATAGTGGGGGAGTTATATGCATCCTATGTACCCACTATCTAGCTTACTCTTTCTAAGGGGAAGAAGCCCCTCGCTTATCCCAGACTGCCAGAAATGAGGGCGAGGGGCCAGTGAGTGGATATACCAAAGGAGACCATCTGCCGTATGTTATTTGGTTATGAGTACTATGTCTCCAGATCCACTATAGAGTTCGATTGTACGGTAGGGAAGATAAGATACCCACTAGTGATGAAGAATCCTAAGTGACGAGCCACATTGATAAAGCTGAGTGGCCGGATATATTGCAGAGCAGAGTCCAGAACCTACTTGGATCGCCACTCACTCGTAGCCTATAGTCAATGGTTTGCTCAGTTTCCCCCCAAATTTTAGTGGGAGGTTGTTGATTCATGCATCCGGCTAACATTTGTTGATAAAACTCTGACTTCGGAGACTGTGGTTTTGGTTGCCAGCATCTTAGTTAGCTATGAGATTGATTGGCCCACCTCATTGCTTAGTAGATCTATAAGGCTGTACTAAAGAGGCCAACCTCTATTCCGTTCCCACACTTGATTCACCGACTCTGTCCAGAGTCAAGGGTGGAGATACTACATCAGCTGGACCAGATGATTGAAGCCCAACACACATTGGATCCCAGGCTGATCAATGCTGAAGAGAACCCGGTGGCACTACGGGGAGCACAACCTCAACCTATACCCAAGATGTTCTCCCCAGATGCACCACCTGAGGGTTTTGAGACTGCCACCACTACTACTGTTAATGCTACTAAGGAGAGGCCCCCGCAGCCCGAGGCAGTTGATGATAGGGGGCCCACTATTGTTGCTCATACACCAGAGGCCACTACTTCAAAACTTACTACTGCGGGCATGATCTACGTGTCCGCTACTTCTACACAGACCTTGACACAAAGATTATCCTATGCTGAGTCCCAATTCACTCGGCTTGTTGACCAGATCAGGCCATGGGTCTACTAGGCTATTGCAGGCTCGGAGCATTAGTCGCAAGCATTCACGGTTACTATTATTTAGAAACACATTTCTATCATGAATACCTATTTCGATGCCTTCGAGGAGAGGGTACAACAGATATTAGGTGAGGCTCAGCCTTTAGATTAGTTAGCCTTGCAGATGGATATCCATTAGCTCCGAGCTGACTTGACAGTAGCACTAGCGGCATCAGTTACACTACCATCGACTACACCTAAGGTGCCGGTAGTTGATTTATTTACTGCTGATGAGCCTACCCAGTCTTCCCTCGGGAAGAGACCTTGCACGAATGAGGAGCCAGAGGAGAGACATGTATGTGCGAGGATGCTAGAGGAGTATGAGCTCGAGCTTGCCTTGAGAAGAACAAGGCACGATGAGGAGATGAGACAAGTTTGAGTGACAGAGCTGGTGGGGGATGCTGCCCCCTAAAGACAGAGTACCACTACTAACAAACCACCCCGTAGGAAAAGGGTGGCCATACTTAGCCACAGACCGGCGCTTATGTGCCTACGTATGTTTTTTGACCCCTTATGTTCTTTTTTGCTTCATTTTGTGCATTGGGGATAATGTGCATCTTTTTCAATGGGGTGTGGATAGTTATGAGCCTCAGTGAAGTCTGAGTATCTTGGGTCCATAACTACCCTAATTTTTTATCCTCGGTTTTTCTTCCCTTTGTTCTTTTTCCCTGTGGATATTTATATTCTGTTGAATCGACACACTTAGGATGTTTAGACAATATTCGTAGCATAAAATACCAACGCTTGTGGCATATAACATGTTTCTATGTTTTGATTGAAAATGATACCCACCAAAAATTTTGATTAAGTATTTAGATAGTAACCATGCATGTTTAGGTACTTGACAAATATCTGTTCTGATGAGTAAGGGTAAATTGAGATAAAAAACATGATTTGTGAGTCTTTTGTTCAGAATCTATGCAGTGCCATGTGAGTTTGAGCATTATTTGATAAATTCATGTACTTTGTGCTAATTCAGAACTTTCCCTATTACTCTAAGTTAGATTATAGATTAATTGGATTAGGAAAGGATCTTAGGCCATTGTTCTTAAATAGTCCACTTTAGCTTAGAAATAACCAACCAAATGATGATATATACCTTGTTCTTAATGTTTGAGCTTAACATGTATCTATTCTTTGAAAACACTTGATTAACCTGGCCTTGTCTAGTGGAAAATCCTCAAATTGGCCCTGGTCTTTCCTTGAACATTGTGTACCTTGACTGAGGCAAAAAGCCTAAGTTGAGGGTGGCTACCAAAAGTGGCCCTGGTTCGGATGATAGATATTGTGCACCTCAACACAGGCTAAAATCCTAAGTAAAGGGTGTCTAGTGTAAAGGTAAAGCACAGAAAAAAAAGTGGGGTGAGTTAGGAATATAGAGAAAAAGGAGAAAAATCATGTACTAGGTGCAAGAAAAATAAGTGATGCCTTAGATGTGAGCTAAAAAGAAAATAGAAGTGTAAAACAAGGCAAAAAGCTAAAAAATGAAAAGAATGCTCCCAAAAAAGCTTGAAATAGGCAAAAGGGATAATATGGTGAAAGTAGCGAAGTTGGTAGGGCAAAAGCGTAGAAAACGCAGTTTCAACAAGGGCATTTAGCCACTATTTTCTCAAAATACCAACCAAAGCCCCCTGAGCCTATGTTACAAGCCAGAAAAGTTCTAAAGTGATCCTAGTCTAATTACTTAAAGTTCTGAGTCTTGAGTATAGGGGCAAGCCTATGGTATTACTCATCATGCATGAATATCTTTTGTGAGAAGAGTATTTTTGCATAATCTCAAGGTTAAATATGAATACATCATTGAGTGTCAAAAATGAGACTTCTTTCTATGAGGGCACATACATTGCATTGTCAACACTTGACTTGTTCAGTAATTGTGGATTGTTGATAATACCTTACTTGTATTATTTGTATTGTCACATGCACTAGTTTGCATTGGTTTGCTAAATAGCTATCAAATCCTGTTTTGAAAAGTTTATGTGTGTATTTGAGTCCGAGACTTATGTGATGTATGCCATTGAGTTGAGGTCTGTGTATTATTATATTACCTATATAGATTGAGTCCGTCTCTTTAGGTCAACCAACAATTTCAAATTGAGGGTGTTAATATGTTGTCAAAATACAAAACTTTTGGTGTTGAAAACTTAAGATTTTGTGTGTTCTCAATGCAATGTTAGTTAATTTTATGTGTTTTTTTGTTTATCTTTGTAGGATTACAGGTTGGCAATGATTGTGGAGAAAGTTATAAAGTTGCTGCGGATTTGTTGTTATACGAGATGTTTTATGGGTCGTAGACCATTCTACGAGCCGTAGGGTAGTTTTGCAAGGAATTTCAGTAAGGAGCCACGTTTTTGAAGTTACTTCTACAAACATACAGATGATCCGTAGACTAATGTACTAGTTGTAGAATAGGTTTCGTGCCCTGAGGATCAGAGACCGAAGACTTTTTGAAGTTCATCAGATGAAACCCCCTTTTGGGATCGTAAAACATTTTACGAGTCGTAAAGGGGTGTCATAGAGAACAAGTTCAATTTTCCAGCAATATTTTTGGGAGACCTCGATTACGGGCTGTGAACTTCAATATGGGCCGTAAAGTGCTTTCGTAGAGTATGCTGACCACTTCTCCTAAGTCATTTAGGATTTCAATTTTAAATATTATAAATACGTCTTTTAGGTTATTTTTCAGATGTTCTTGCCAGTTTTTATTAGTTTTAGGTTAAGTATTATAAATATTATAAATAGGTCTTGTGGTTGAATTTGATCTTAAAGCTTGCGATTCTTATTGACATTAGATTGCTTGTTCTTAAATCTATTGTGTAAGTGTTTAATTATGTCTTTTCAATTAATAATATCTTCATCTACATAGAGCATGAGTAGCTAAATCCACAACTAGGGTTGTGGGAACAATGAATAACTAACAAAGTAAAATCGGATAACTCATAATTCTTGGAAGGTGTATAAGCATGTATAAATTAAGTCTCTTCATTTTGCATGTTTTCTGATGGTGTCCAACATTAGAACCCACCTAGTGTTACTAACTGGACCAAGATAGTAATGAATAGGAAAAGAGATTAATTAATAGGATTCGGTTGATGTGTTATCGTCTAATCAACCAAACTGAGCCAAGGGACGGTTGTACAAGGATTAATAGGGAATGGTTAGTAATGCACACTATAGACATAGGCTAAGTCACATAGTAAAATTTACCTCTCACCTTTGACCTAAGGGTTTGATGGACTTAAATTACCATTCTACATGCTATACACCAGACAAGACTTAGGTTATCCAGTGATACTAAGTTGGGGAATCATGGGGAACAGAATACCCTAGTTGCTCTCTATTATTGATTTGCTCTTTTGATAGTTAGTTTACTTTTCTCATTGATTATTGCGAACCCCTTCCCCCTTTTGGGAAATTAAGTCAGTTAATTATTTGGATTGCATATTAGTGAATTTTTGCTGAGTCTACGTATTCCCTTTGGGATCAACCCTAACCTTTCGTTGGGTTCTATATCTTGATAGCGACTGCTTTAACCTCTAAAAAAGAGGTATAACTTGGGCGGCATCAGTTACAAACCTATAAAGTCCTAAAGTAATCTGGTTTGTAAAGTCCTAAAGTAATCCTAGTTCAAGTGGTCGAAGGTCTTAGTCATGAGTGTAGAGGCAAGCCTATAGTATTGGGCATGATGCATGAACATCTTTTGTGAGGAAGAGTGATTTTGCATACTCCCAAGATTATACATGAAAACATCATTGAATGTGAGATATAAGACTTCTTTCTATGAGGCCACTTATATTGAGTTGTTAGCATTAGGCTAATTCTGTGATTGTGGATTGTTGATAGCAACTCATTTGTCATAATTATGTCTTCACATGCATGAGTCTGTATTGGTTTGCTAGATGACTATTTGATTCTATTTTGAAAAAGTGGTGTGGCTATCTAAGTTCAAGTTTGTTATGATGTATATCATTGGGTTGAGGTTTGTGTGTTACTATATTACTTATGTAGATCGAGTCTGTCGCTTGAGGACAAGCAACAATTTTAAGTTGATGGTGTTGATGTGCTATCGAAATACAATATTTTTCAAGCCTAAAACTTGGAATTTTGTATGTTGTAAATGTGATATTAGTTGGTTTTATGTGTTTTTGTGTTTTATTGATAGGATTCTAGGGTTGGCCTTGATTTTGGGAAGAAAATGCAAAAGCTGCTTATTTTGGTGAAGTATGAGACCCTTTACAGACTATAGAGTATTCTATGGGTTGTGAAGTGTGGTTCATAGACAATTCCGGTGAGGGGTTGATTTTCCAAAGTTGTTCTACGAACACATTGATGCATGATGGATTAGTTTACGAGTCGTAGAGTATAATTTATGCCCTGATGATCAAAGATGGGAGACTTTCTGAAGATTCATCAGATGAAATCCCTCTATGGGCAATAGACCACTTCGTCGGTCGTAGAGAGGTATGGTAGATCTCAAATACAAGTTTTCAGCAACACATTACGAGACCCCAATTACAGGTTATGGAATGCAATACGACCCGTAAACTTATTCGTGAGGCGTGCCAGCCAACTATCATATTTTATTTAAGACTTCTATTTTAGTTATAAATAGGCTTTAAGGTTATTTTTCATTAAGTTTTACAAAGAACTCGACGGTTAGAGATGTAAAATAGTGAGATTGAGTAGAAAACAATGGAGAGTTGTGACAAACACTTGTACTTTGATTTGATCTTTAATCTTGTGATTCTCTTTGACGTTTGGATTTGCTTGTTCTTAATTCAATTATGGAAGTGCTCTATTATGTTATTCTAATTCATAAATCAAGTATCTGCACAAATCATTAGTAGCTAAATCCACAACTTGGGTTGTGGGAACCATGAAGAACTAATAAGGTAAAATTGGATAAATCATAATTCTTGGAAAGTGTACGTGCATGTATTAATTAACTCTCTTTGTTTGCATATTTTCTAGTGGTGGCTAACATTAGAACCCGCCTAGTGCTACTGACTTGACCAAGGTAGTAATGAATGGGAAAATAGATTAATGAACAGGATTTGATTGATTTGTTGTCATCTAATCAACCGAACTGGGCCAACGGGATTTTGTATTAGGACTAATAGGTAAGGGTTGGTAATACACACTGCTGAGATGGGCCAAGTCACGTAGTGAAATTCATATCTCACCTAAACCAAGGGTTTGGTGAACTTAACTTATCGTCTTGCATGCTACACACTAGAAACGAATTAGGTTATCCGGTGATACTAAGTTAGGAAATCATGGGGAACCAAAACCATAGTTTCTCACCATATTAATTTACCTCATGTGTTAGTTAGGTTTAGTTTACTTAGGTTTACTTTACTGTTAATTATTTCAAACTCCCTCTTTGGTAAAGTAAGTTGGTTAATCGCTCGAATCGCATTAATAGAATTCTCCTAAGTCTATGTATTCCCTTATGTTTAAACCTAACCTTGGTTTTATTTCTTGACAACGACCATTTATCCTCTAAAAAGAGGTGTAACTTGGGTGACATCATGGACTAAGGTTTCAAGAGGCTAAGAATAAGAAGGAAAGAAACCCCTATCCTACTTGTGATAAGTGTGGTAAGATGCATTTAAGAGAGTGTTTGTCGAGACAAGAAGGTTATTTTGAGTGTAGTGAATTAGGGAACTAGAGAAGAGCGTGCTCGATGGACGCTTGGAAGGGAAGGGTGAGAACATATAATGCTTTGCTCAATATGTAAGTATCTCTTTGAATATTGTAATGGTTGGTGCTAAATGATTTCATGGCTGTGGTGCTATGGTTGATGTTCAGGAGTAATTGGTTGTATTAGCCTGTTGGTAAAAGTGGTAGTTCTTATTTATCCTCATGCATCATTTATTTTACTTTTGACATGTTACTTATTATGCCTGCATGCTCATGGAGTAAGTTTGATTGAAGTTTCCTGTGCAATTATGTAAATATATGACTTATGCTTTTAAAATGATATTCATTGCAAACGAATTTGAAATTTTAGTGAAAATAATGCTTGACTTGTATTATTGTATTTGTAATTGGTTGGTACATGTTGTGTCACTCTATTCATGCTAGCTCTATTCACATTTGAGAATGAATGTTCCCAAGAGGAGATATTGTAACGCCGTAATTCTTATGCTAAGACTCGAGTCCTTTCACATATGTGCATAGGCTCAACTTGATGAATTCTAATGCGGTGGTATCAATTATCAGGTGTTCAAAGTGGATGACATGTTGTTTGGGGTGATAGGGCCTCTCTTACACTGAGCCAAGACTAAAGGATTCCAATCGTCTAAGTTTTGGTATGAGTTCGTATAAGGGTAAACTTCAAATGAGCAATGCATCCTATTTTGCCTTATTCCGAGTCTGAAGTAAAATTTTATGGTCATTTTACCGAATCGTGTCAAACCTGTCAATATAGGCGATTCATCAAATATTTTGGCGATGGACCAATTTTGACCCCTGAAATGTCCCAAAAAGCTTCAGAATCTGTTATAAAGGGTGATCCAAAGTCCCATTCGGAGTACCGCTGAACGGTTCAGCGATGGGACCCCTGGACCACCAATTTTGCCCCCAAGACTCATTAAAATGTCATTTTTGACGCTTGATGATATTTTTGCATTCCCAGAAGGAGTTTTCAACCCATTTAATCTAAATACACCTTTCTAAGCCTATTTTCATGTACTAATAACTTTTCCCTTCACCTATTCCAAATTTTTCTCTCAAGAAAAAAAATCTAAATCCTCCATTGAAGAACAAGCTTTGATTTCTTTCAAGCTTTTCATTAAATCCAAGATTCTCTTCAACTTTCTTCTCTCTTTGGCTCTAAGATCTGTGGGTCATTCATCCATGGGTCCTTCCACCCATGGTGCCCCAAAACCTTTTCTATAAATTTCTCTAAGATTAATGGTTTCTTTTTATGGGTATTTCTCATTACTCCCATTAAGCATGATTTATGTTGAGAATTTTCATTTATTGAATGAAATTGCATGAATTGATTTCAAGGATTTTCTGTTATGAACTTATGATATTCAAAGTTATGAATGTTATGATACCTTGAAGTGTTGAGTAGTTGAAGATTTTACAATAATAATTTCATGTTTTGACATCTATGCTTGAAAGGATGATATGAATGTTTGTGATAGATTATTTAGGATGATATAAATTGATGAATTTTAGAATATTTCCTATCTTAATCTATTATGAATTTTTGAATCTCTATGTGGATTGGTAAAATTATTGAATATGAGATGATTTTATATAATGCCCTAATTAGGGTTTCACAATGATTGTTTTTAAATAATTTTAAGTGATGACGTTTTACCCCAATCATGAATGTTACTCTTGAATTTCATAAATTTGAGTCTCTATGTATAAATCCACCAATTTTCGGAACTAAACCCTTATAATGAAGTATTTCATGACTAATGAAAAGGTTTTTAATATATGTATCCAAGTTATGAATATGATGCATGATAAGGTCTACAAGGTATGTTTTGAAATGCTTTTTGAATTCCTATGAAGGCTATGCTTTACTATAAAGCCCCCTCCATGCTGTTATGGCATACAAAGTTATGCATGTCATGATTACACCCATGTTCATATGAGCAATGGGACTAGTCTATTTGAAGTCAAGAATGAATAAATGACTGAGGTATGAGTCCTCCACCTGTGAAGCTTATAAGATCTTCTTATGATGATGATTTATGTTCAAAAGTCTTCTAGGATGGGTTAGTAGAATACCCTTCCATTGTTTCAAATGGCTTATAGGATGGGCTAGTAGAACACTTCCCTACACTACATGATTCTATGGTTCATGTCTATGGCCGTTCCATAGGAGTCACACTTAGCACCAAGTGGACCTTGGGATATAAGCGGATACTCCCCATTGCTAAGGAAAGAGATCATTAGTGGAATCCCGTCGTCCCATAACTATGTGCCACCATAGGAGATAGGGGACACTGCTAGTGCTACCTTTAGTGGACCCACTTAGGCATATTAGGAGGTCACCCTAGCAAGTGACTTCCCCCTTTCTTCTGGTGTAGGAGAAAATTGAAATTTCATGCTTTATTTCGATTAAGATTGCTCTCACACATGTTCATGTTCGCCTTATAGTCCCAAGTTTTCCTTTTATGATGATTATGGTTGTTCCCTTATGTCATGTCCAAGGGTGTGTTAAAATTTATATAACTAATTGTTTCTAAAGTTCAAATGGTTTTCTCTCACATATGTATAATGTAAAAAAGTTATTTTTCATGCAAGTTTTCACTCAAGCATACATAAGCATGGCATATTAAGCTTATGATGTATCATATATGAGTATGCATCTTGTTTAGGAAGCTTATTCTATATTGTTGCATTGCATCTCCACATGCTAGTACATTCAAAATACTAATGCATACTTTTTGCCGATTTGATTTCATAACTGGGACCGGTGCTCCTCGATATCTTCCATGTGGCTAGCTTGGATTTATCAAGATTTTTATTGCAGTGAGTCCTCCATTTTGGAGCAATATTCGATTTCTATCTTGCTTATGTTGAGACTCTATTTCACTTTATTTTGTAGATTGAGGGTGAGCCTTGGACATGTCTTGGCCCCCGTTCTACTCATGTTTTAGAGGTGTTGTTGGATATCATACTACATTATGATGCTATGCTATGTACCTATGATGATGTTGAGCTTTTATGGAGACTTATCCTTTAGTCGTTATCCCCTATATGATGCTATGTGATGTTGTTATTGTTGATGGAAAGTGATGAAATTCCTAAGTCTCTACTTCCTCATGGCTTGAGTCATACTTATCCATCTCTTTGTAATTGCTTGCTATATATTAATGCAAACCCTATCCCCTTACTTATCCCTATAGAGTCTAAAGCCCCTATTCCCTTAGAATTATATGTTGATGCTTGTTTTATATTCCACAACCAAGGATGTGCAAAATACATGCTAAGTGGCTTTTTTGGGTTATCCTTGGGTTTTCCATTAGCCATTCGCTCCTAGGCCATAGGATTGGGTCATGACATAAAGCATCATAAAGAATTTCATAACCTAATAGACATGTATATATGGGAAAAAGTCAACAACTGACAATAAAACCAGACAGACTATTGAATAGAATTTCAATGTTCCCTCTACATTGAGCAAAAGAGGAGTCTACTTTGCCAAGGTAGACTCGATCCTCACCCTATAGGCTCTATCCTAGCATGGAGAGAACCCATCATACGACCCTACCTTTAGGCTTCCTAGCATGGTGAGTGTCTATTAAAAGTAATATGGATACATCACCAAAGATTATAGGCATATAATCATCAACCTACGATGGCATGTAGTTATGAGAATTAAGATTCATATAACGACCCTCTCAGATAGTACCCCTCATATAAGCTCATTCGCACTAAGGAGACTTAAGATTCATATAACGACCCTCTGAGATAGTCCCCCTCATATAAGCTTATTCGCGCTGAGTCAAATCTCACGTAAAACATAATCATTCATACACATAATTTTAAACATAATTCATACTTTATGAAGATCATACTTTCATAGCTTGTAAAATAGTCATCATAGCTTCGTAAAAATATCTCATCTCATAAGAATAATCCATCTACATAATTTTCACATAATGTGGGTATAGTCCCATCTTAGCACCATCATTAGGATCTTAAGTCACCCTCATCATCATTATCACTAGAACATGTTTTTCATACTTAGAGTCAGGGTCATAAAATCATAGCTTTAGCACAGAAAATTAGGGTCATGTGTGCTTTCATAAGCAATTGATCTAAAATCATGTGATTAGATGAAAATCATATAGGAATGATGCAATTGAAATTAGATTGAAACATTTGTAAACGAACCCACTTAAAGTCATATACTTAAAGTCATTCATGGTAAAATCATCAAAAAAGACCTAATCATCATATACTTAAAGTCATTCATGGTAAACACATCAATTTCATGTAATTGACACAAATCCATATTATGATTGATCAATAGACATAATCTCCATCATAATTGAAGTAATAAGTAGAAGTAGAAAAAATCCATACGTTTTACATAATTGAAATTAGGTAATAATTGCGAATTTGAGAGTAGCTCCATAGAAGGAAGAATTTTATGGATGAAACTCGCATACTTTTAGTAAGAGCCTTAGAATATGAAGAGAATGTAGAGAGCTTGAATTGATCTTCAATGGAGATCCTAGCTTGTTGAAGACGAAAGCTTTAGAGAGTAGTTTTAGAGAGAGAACTTTTGTAGTGCGTGAATTGATAAATAATAAGATCAATTTACGAGTTAAGGGATATTTATAAGTGGGGTTTGATCATAAAAACTATCCAAATACATTTTACGTCAGTTAGGAATGAGTTTCATACGATCTCACTTGAAACATGAATTGTTCAAAAAATTTTGACCTGTAATGAAACAGGGGCGCAACATGGACCTAGTCTTGCATAGGTCATTTTTGTGTGAAGTTCAATTTTCCTCTGTTTTGACTTAGAAATGAGTTTAGGAAACTTTTATATTGAAATAAACCCTCTCAACTATGTGGAAAGATTGTATAATTTTTTGAAAATGTAAAATTTCATGAAAAATTATTTTATGATACAACCGATATAAAAATTGAAAGAGAGCATTTCTCCACACTAATTTTCCTTCTAATTAAGAATCTGACTTCATATTTTCTAAAAAATTATAGATAATATGTTACGCAAGGCATCTTTCATAAGATCATAATAAGATATTTTGGGAAGTGTAATTGAGGAGTAGGATGAGATCTCTCCCCTACATTATGTAGGCAAAGAAGAATGCCTTAGTATGTTTGAATGTACTAAATATGTTGACAATGTAATGAATCGTAAAATCATATTATGCGTTTGACCAAGTAGATGGCATGATAAGGGAAGTAGTCGAAAACATAAATAAATATGTGTGATCAATGCACAAGGAAGGCATAAGAGAGTCATGTAAAAAGTAAGTATTATGGATATCAGGTAATGCATCATAAAAGAACTACATATGCGGGATTGACCCAATAATCGATAATAAGACCATGCGAGTTATAACATGAAATTTTGATATGTAGCCATACACCAAAGAAAGGAGATTCTACTAGCCAATGTAAAAGTATACCCTGCTAAGTAGGTGACATGAACCATGTGCTATATGAAGAGACACTAGCTAGGCTATATTGGCAAAAATTCTATGGTGATATGTAGTTGTGTGACTAGATATTGCTACTAAAGATCCGTTGGTTGAGTTCCTCCCTCAAAGTCCTCTAGGTGCTAAGTCAAAATACCACAGAATACTAATCTTAAAAGTCATACTTACCATAAATTTAATAAGCTTGTCATAAATCATAATTCATAATTTTCATAAGATTGCCATGTAGGAAAGGCAATTCATAACTTTCAAATCCGAATTCATAGAAACGTATTCATGGAATAGCTCATTTTTATGTGATTCATATAATGCGGATGTAGGTCATCCATCATTATGAATCCTAACTCAATACGAACTTTCATAAGAGTCTGAGGTCACCTTTATCATAAACATGCTTGAACACCTGAAAAATTCATAATTATAACTTATAGTAAAATTAGGGCAAAGTATGGGTTCACATGGAATTAACTTAAATTTATAAAATTTGCTAGAGAACTTGCATAACCATATAAAATAGCTTCAATTGAACAAAATTGAATGGGCCCATATAAAATCTCATAAACCCTAGATTGCATATAGGAGTAATTCATTTGTAAACCTTGAAAATCATACAATTTACAACCATTCACTCATAAATGGATACATAATCATACTATAAAATATAAATAATAGAAATTAATAAATTTATATTTAGAATTGGATGAAAAATTTTAGGATTCTTTGGGATCCATAGGTGGAAGGGACTCATGGGAAAAATACCACCATATCTCGAGTAATTTGTCTGAGAAAATCTTTTAAAAAAATAGAGGAAATAAAATTCCTAGTTTGAGGAGGAAGATACTTGAGAGGATTTGTGTGTTTTTGAGACTCGGATTAGAATGGGGTGAAATTGAGAGGGTTGGGATGGTTATGGGATAGTTATAGGACCAAAATGATAGTTTAAAAATTAGGTGAGAAGAAAAAGTCAAAATTATCCCTCATAAAAGTTATCTGGATAAGGTCTATGCGACCCTTTTGTGGGTAATAGAATTGTCTATCGGTTCGTACATGAGGTATCAAAGATGTTATCCCAAAATGATCCCCTTTGAATCTCAAACCATGAACTAACTCCATGGTCTCGTCCTATATTTTATGGACTATAGAAACTCCTTGAGAATCACCCAACACTTAGTGAAATATCTAGATCATACTATCCAAAACATGAACACTAAATTATGGCTCATAATTGCTTAAATGGATCATAAAATAATCTTCGTACATACCGTTTATACTTAATCAAACTTATACCCTTCAGACTTCTATCTACAAATCCTTATTACGACTCATATATTTTTGCATGAGCTAGTCCTATGGGAATGTGAACTCAGATATTGAGACTCAACCATTTATGGATCATGGATCAAACTATGGCTCGTACTTTGCGCTCGCGGTTCATAAAAAATTTACCAAAAATTTACCAAGTCTAGGGCCATCCACATGACCACCCATCTGAGACCCATGAAACACTTTATAAGCAGTAGATTGGGCGCGTAATCCCTGCTTCAGTCTAATTTTGACATTCTCTTGTTTTATCTTTCCAACATATGGAATATTACAATATCTTTCCTTTAGAAATAGTCATCCTCGAGTGGGACAAAAACTAGCTTGAGTAGAGTGCAATGGATATCAAACAACCTAATAGGAATATAATGATGCAATTTAGACATCAAGTTCATAAAATATCATTTAAAGATTAGTTTCATGAGCATGCATGCATATGATATAACATGATAAAGCTGAAATGGAAGAATTTGGAGGATTTGAGCATGAGAAACTAAATATCTTGAGATGCAATGGAAGGAAAGAGGTAGGGACAATTTTTTTCGTCATGTCCACATCGGCTTTCCATGTAATACTTTCAACTTCTTGATTCCTTCACAATACCTTCATGGATTCAGTTTTCTTATTTCTCAACCTTTAAACTTGCTAGTCTAGAATTTCAACTAGAACCTCCCAAATTCTCCTAACAGCTACATTCTCCAAAAGTACAATGGAACTAGGATACCTTAAAAGTTGTAAAGTCGAAGTTAAAAGGACAATTCAAGAAATGATACTAGCTCAAGAACCACAAGCCAATTCTATGGCTCGTAGACTAAATCACAAAAGCAGGCTCATGAAACCTGAGTAAGTTTGGGACTTTATTTGATTTTTCTAATTTGATGATTATAAGTCATGGTTAGAAGTATGACTCATAGATTGATCTCATAAAATGAATTCAGAGAATAAGAAAACTTGACTTGATTGGATGAAATCCTTTATGGATCGTCGTTGATATAGATTTGAGTGGTGAAAGGCATTGGCAATTTAGAATGCCTTTATAGGTTGAAAGATGGTTCTAGAAATGGTATTAAGGGTCGTAGACCCTACCATGAGTATTGGTTCGTATTCGTCATTTATCAAGATTCCAACGCCTCAGCATCTCATGTACGAAAACTATTTACTGTTTGTAAATAGAGGATTAGTGGATAAAGTTCAGAGAGCGACAAAATCAAGTAAAATTTTATGGATAACATTCTATGATCCGTAGAACTATCTTTGGACCATAGATAAGTCTCGTAGGTTTGGTCCAACAATTTTAATTAAGGGTATTTTTTATTTTTCTATCCTCCTAACCCCTCAACTAAGTAAATCTATCATAACCATCTTTACAGTACCATTCCACCTCATTCCTAAATTCTACACCTAAATCCCGAATTTCCTCTCCCAAGTTTCTTCTCCTACAAGATTCCGTTGAAGAATCAACTAGGATTCTCAATTCCTCCATCAAATTTCAAGCTTCAAGCAAGTAATTCTCTTAACGTTTATGGGTATTCGTCCATTATGCCTTTCATCCATGGAGCCCAAAAATATCTTCACTTTTTAATCAAATTGGAAGTATATATTTTAAGGATTCTCATGATTCCTATTCCAATTGTATGAATTATGTTTTATCTTATGATTATCAATTTTAAATATTAATGAATTCTCATTAATTACATAAGTTCAAGATTTTTACGTAAACTTTCCTACATGCTACCTAAGGTTCATGAGACTGATGATGAATTAACTTAATTATGATTTCAATTCATGTTATTCTCCAATATTATGTATGATATATATTTTAATTATATGATATCAGTGTATTATTACCTAAACCCATGGATTTTCTAATTTCAAGTATGAATTCATGAATTTCCTAGTAGGTCCTTTTGAAATATGATTCTATTTATATTATCCCATGTTATTATGTATGATTTCAAGCATTATGATATGATTTACAATGACGAAGTATCTTTATGATCATGAATTATAAAGATTTCAAGTAAGTTACATGCAAGTTATGAAGGAAGGTTTTATGGTGTAGTTTGAGTCAAGCTTTAATAATGGTGAGTACCTCGTTAAGCAAGAATATGTAATGATGAAAAGCATATATTCATAGTACATATTTCAAAATTGAGGATCCATCATATGGCTATGTTTTATGGGTAGTGGATGGGTAGTAAAGATGTCCCCTCCCATATGATATTAATTGTTATGACTTATGATTATGATTTCTATTTTATTGAGAGTTCACTTAACACTGAGTAGACCTTGGATAGAGGCTCTCACCCGTTGTAAAGGCATGAGACCCATAGTAAGATCTCATTATTCTATAACTGTGGACCACCATAGGATATACAATAACCCATCCTTAAAGATCACCTATAGTAGAGGTTTGATCCTTCATGTAGCTTAGTAGATCTATATAGGCATAAAGGAGTCTACCTCGGTAAGTAGTCTCCCTTTCCCCCGATGTATGGATAAATATCGAGACTCCATGTTATAGCTCACATGGTTTATGTCAGTTAAGGTAACTCCCACAATGTTCAAGGTATCTCCTTTTATGATTAATAATATTTCTCACAAGGCTTAAATTTCTTTAACATGATTTATCATTCTTACTATGACTTATACACTTCCTAAAAGTTTATGGTACATTTCACTATGATTTCAGCCTCATACTATGATTAGGATTTTTATTATGACTTGAGGCATTTCACAAAGTATATTATCTATTACAATAAATACACGATTATTATTATTATTATAGTATTTATGTTCTCTCGTAACTTCATTATGGTTCCTAAAATCATTTGACCATGTTCTTGGTTTATTATTACACTTCAAGAATTTATTCAACTTGTTTCTTAACTTAGTCCATTGCACAATATGATATCATGCATTGCATTCCTTACACACTTAGCACATTTAAAGTACTAATGCATACTTCTTTGCCTACATTGTATTATAATGTAGGGTTTGGAAATCACTGCTACACCCTCATGTGGCTAGATAGAAGGTTGATTTACTTGATTGTAAGTCCTCAAGTTTCGGTGACAATCCTATCATGACCCAGACCTAGGGCCTAGCGGTGACCCGGAGAATGTGATATCTGAAGGCGCTCCATCCAAGCCTCATGTTCATATCATAAGCATTGATAAGGTGAAAATAAGCATATATAAGAGAATAAGCAAGTGGAAGTATATAGAAATAAAATGTCATAGTTTCCCCTAAGGGAACATACATGAACTCATCAAGTCCAAATCATGCCTCTAAATCATAGATCATGGTGGGGACTAGCATATAGCTCATTAGTTTATCCTCGAGACATACATCAAAGAATAAAATACTAAAGTCTCATAGTAAAAGAAAAACATCATAGTTTTTGTTCCCAAAATATGGGAACTCATCAATAAGTCTTCAATCTCAAGATCCGAACCTAGCCACGAAATGGAATAATCTCCTCCTCATTTGTCCCTAAATCATTAGATCATATAGGCAAAGAAGTATTCCTTTGCACATAGGATGCACTAAGTATGTAGGTATGTTATGAATCAAAGGACATCACATTAATATCAATGTGCATAATCATAATCAATGGGATAAGGACGCAATATGTATGAGCATGCAATTCAAAAATCAAAAGAATAAGCATAATAAATTACATTCTTATCCTTAGCAAATATGTGTGGGAATAAGACCATAACCGACATTCATAAGACCATGCAAATTATTACATGGAATCTCGATGTTCACTCTACATCGAGCTAAGAGGAGTCTACTTTGCCAAGGTAGACTCAATCCTCATCTTATAGGCTCAATCTTAATATGATGAGAACCATCATTCGACTCTCACCCTTTAGGCTCTATCCGAGCATAGTGAGTGTCCATCATTTAAACTAATTGGATCCAATAGCACACCCTTAAGGCATAAAACATAAACATCACTCATATGGTGGTACATAGTTATGAGACCATGGCATCCATATAGGCCTTCTCGGTTCTAAGTTATATCTCATGGAATATATAAATTATGCATGTGCATACTTTCAACATATTTCATACTTAATCAAAAATAACATTTCTATAACTTTTAATATAATCATCATAGTCATTCATAAAATGTCATGTCATAGGAATAGTCCATCTATTTTACTTTCATCATAATGTGGGTAAACATTCTCACCTTAGCATCATCTTAAGCATTAGGGTTTTCATCACCCTCTTTATCATAACATCATCATAGCTTTCATAATACTATTATTGTCATAATATCATCATCCTCATCATCATTTAAAACATGCTTTCCATACTTAAGTTCATAGGCATAAAAATACATAGCTTTATCATACGAAACTAGGGCTAAGTGTGAGGTCATGGATATTTGAGTTAAAGTCATGTAATTGAGTAGGATTTATGGAGAAAACATTCAATTTAAATCAAATTAAATTATTGATAAAGGAACCTACATCGAATCATTAAGCCCTAATCATGCATACTTTGAAATCACATACTTTTGCTTGAAAATCATATCCGTCTTGATATTCATCATAATTCATGAATAATTAGTCAAAATCAACATAAATAAATCATAATCCATGTATTAGGAATCATAGATTAAAAGCCCATAAGAAATCATCATGAAATTTGATGAAAAAGAAAGTTTTGGATTGGCCTTCATGGATGAAACTAATCCACTAATGAAGCCCTACATGCCTCAAGTAGAATCCTTAGCATTAAAGAAGAAAATCTAGAAAAACTTTGGCCAATATTCAAGCTTTAGCTTCAATGGAACCCTTGACTTAGAGAGTGAATTATTGAGAACTCTTGAGAGAAATTTGGGAACTAAAACACTTTGAATGAGTTTGGAATAGGACTTTATAAAGGTTAAGACAGTTAGAGTAGCTAGGGTAGCATAAAAGACATAGTTTAGGACTTACATGAAGTAGAAAAGTCAAAAACAACCTTCATTAAAAATTGCAGAGGTCGTCAATGAAACTCCTTCTATGGGTCGAACAACTTACGACTTGTATCCTCGCCGGTAGGTTAGGGTGTCACAAAAGTCGAGCTACTACAATTGTAGCTTCTGGCCCATGAACATACAACACGGCACGTGGATGAACTTACGAGCGATAGAACCCTTCATAGGGATATCATGACCCGGACCTAAAGTCTAGGAGTGACATGACGAATGGGAACACAAGAGTCCCAAAACAGGCCTCAAAGTATTCATATTCACATTATCAGTTCGGAAGAATATACAATAGTAAACATATAGTTATAAGGGACAAAAAAGTAGAACTCAAACTATGGGGATATCATCGAGAAAGGGATCAACACAGATTCACGTAACACGTAGCACATAAAGACTAAGGGACATGTAAGTATGATTCACTCTATGGGGAAATTCGGGACTTGGGATCTTTCACATTTCCATATCAAAGCATACATACTTATCATAATTCTCATAATCAGTCCATAATATCCATATCCAATAGATAACCATAATTATAAATTCCAAATACTACACATAACATATAGACTCGACAGGAGTCTACAAGATATTTAACAATGCCTCTAGACATAAGATAGGACTGGGTCCAAGACATGTTATGGGCTTACGCTCAAAGTAAATAACCTAAACAAGACTTCATAGATAGAGGAATGGTGGCTTGTCCTTGGAAGATATAGGACTCACCGCAACAAATGTCTCAAATCCTATTTAGCTATCAAACGGTGGATGAAGGTAGTCTCTAGTCCCTACATGGTTAGATCATGTAGGCAAAAGTATGTGTTAGTATGTTTGAATGTACTAAGTATGCGGTCATGCAATGCATATGACTTATCAAAGCTATATACAATGTTAGATGACAAGGACATATAATATAGAAAGAAGTATATATCCAATAAAAAGTAGTATAGCAATATGTCATGAAATTCATGATGCCTGAAATGCAATAATACTCATATATAGTGGGAATGGACTTGAACCGACAAATCAAACCCATGCGAGATATTACATGAGTTAGTTCAATAAAGAGCTCCTATTGATACAAGAAGATTATTTGTAAAGGTAATTTACAACACACCTTACAACCCAGTCAGTTCAGGGGATGGACACCTTACTTACGACCTAATCATTTCAGAAGGATTTTCAATATCATATCATATCAATAAATAAATAACCATCCCTTATGACCAGGTCATTTTGGTATGGCTACCATTCCTATGCTAGCACATAGTTCAAGGAAATGAAGAGGACCCCTGGGGATAGCCTTAACGCCCCCAATCCATCAATACTAAGTTAATACATCCCACAACAATACTTATATGTATACATGCTTTCAAAAGAGGCAATAGTCATTTCAAATCCTTTCAATGCACATTTAGGCTCAAAAGCCAAATCATAATTCATAATCATGATATTCATCCATTGGAATAGATCATTTATTTAACAATATGGTGCAAGCAATCAATATGCTCAAAGAGCCAATAACAATAGACATTAATGTGATCACATTCTTATCATAACCAATATTTTATCAAAAATTATTTACATAAACAAAATTGGGCATAACTCACTTCATAATTTTCATAAATCCAATGCTCATGAATACATATACTGAATGAGATGAGAATGGAATGGATAATAGAGATTCAAACTTAAATCAATTATACATTATGAAATTCAAGTAAAGACATAAGTAAAATTCACATTTAAATCAAGCTTTGAAGGGGACACGTACATTCATAACTTTGTAACTTCAATGTAAATCATCATAATAGGGCCTTAATCAACTTAAAGCATAACTTATACATCAATTGAATTTAATAAATCATAATATTGAAAACCCACATTTAAAGTAAGCTTAAAATCATGAAAATCACTTGAAAAGAGTTTGGGTCTTCTTGGTTGAAATAGACCAACAATCAAACCCACATACCTTAGTATTGAAGAAAATTCAAGAAGAAATTGATGGAGAAATAAGTATTCCCTTGATTCCCAAGTTTTGTCTTCATAAGAGTCTTTGAGAGAGTTATTAAGGAGAGTTGAGAGAATTTTAAATGTGAGGAATGAATTTGACCGAGAGAAATAGAGTTTAGGTCATTTGAAGTCTTAAGATAACATAGAAAGTCATAAAAGACCCTTAGGAGAAGCCATAATTACAAAAAAAAAAACACATTAATGAAGCAAAATAACATGTCTTGCCAGGGCTCCTGTGAGGAGATCTCATGGTCCGCAAAAGGTTACATGGACCGTGAAACCCTCCCATAGTACCTCACTTAGAAAATTTTTAGAAAACACTACACAAACGGGCTTTACAAAAATGGGCATAACTTTTTGATCCAAACTCAAAATGAGGTGAAACAGGATGTGTTGGAATGCTAATTCAAACATATTCAATTTTATAGGTTGTGGGCCACTAAGTTTTTTTGCGCTAAGAGATATGACCATTTAAAATTGACCCTTCCATTAGTTCTTATGAAAAGTTATATCTAATGGAATTCCTTTGAACTTGGCTTGATGTAGGATACCTATGATGACTCCAAACAACATAAATAAGCTTAAACTAAAGGCTTGAAAGTGATCTTATCTTGAGCTTGAAGATTCCATACTTAGAAAAATTCGACGCCAGCACCCATATGATTGGTCTCACGGTCTGTACCAAGCCACACAGACCGTGTACTTCTCTGTACCACTTGACTTAGAAAATTCTTCAAAACAAAGTTCCAAGACAGTGATCTAACACTTAGAAAATTTCCGCTCCAGCATTTATACAAGGAATCTCACGGACCGTGAGGGGTCGTACGGTCTGTGAGACGGTCCATGCCACTTGCCTTGGTTGCAACACTATAGAATTTCAATGCTAAGGACAGCACAGGGCCCTCCATATGGTCCGTGAAGGCTCACACGGCTCGTGTGGGTCAATGTGTGGTGTGCCCTGGTCTGAACCTCCAGTTTAAAGCTCCAACACCCTACACAATGCCAAGGGTCACTCCAAGGAGGCTCCACATGGTCCATATAGCTTACATGGACTATGAGGGCTTACATGGAGCATCACCTTGGTCCAAAACTTTCCAAAACCAAATTTCTAAGCTCCAATGAGGTCGCACAATGTCTGGGTCCTTACAAGGGAGAACCCAGACATAGACAAACTTTGGTTCCTCAAGGCCTCCACTTACAGGACCTACTTAAGGGCCGTGGGTCAATATATGGGGCTCTTCTTATAATTTGTAAGTCAACTTTCATAATTTCTTCAATTTTATAAATTTTCTAGACACTTTCCACGAGAGGATCTACAGCTCGTGGATGCATCTAAGGGCCATATAGAGGCTCCTAAAAATGGATTGTTAGCTAAAATCTTAACTCCTATTTTTTTAAACCTATAAACATGAGGGGTGTTGCAAAACCATTTGAGTTTATGTTCTTTATGATGTCGGACTTCTTTTACTACTTTCATTTAGGTAAGCTAATAACTTGTACTATGACCTATTTATGATACTAGAGTCATGCTAAATGAAGATGCTTAAGTCTGTTCATTCGAGCATAAGCTTTCCTTATTTCCTCAGACTTTATTTGAGTCTTACCTTTCTTTTTCTTTCTATTATTGTTTTACCTACCTTATGTATGCTTGATATTCTAAGAGGCTTAGTTAGGTTTTTTCTGAGAATCTTAATCACCATGTAATACTTAAGGTCTAGCTTGGGTTATGAAAATCTTTGTATCAAGCATGATTTAGGATATTCTAGGGAGTCTAGCATGCTGCGTCAAGTTGAGTCTTATTTATCAATGAGAAATTCACCATATCTCTGAATAGCAGACTATGAGGTGTTATAGGAATCTTTTTACTTCTTCATGATCTTTGTCATGTGATAGAGTTGTTCCTTAAGGTTCCTCCTCCTAACGATTGTTATTTGCAATTTTAGAAAGTGTCCATCAAGAAGAGCCCTAACCTTAATTTGGTAAGGGTTGGTTTCATGAAGTGTTTTCCTCTCATGTATATTCCTATATTTTAGAATTTTCATGTCATTTTATATGCATGCATGTCGTGAAAGCTATTTAAGTTATGATTTATGCAAGTTTTGAAAATCTCATGATTTTTGTATTTAAAATTGCACTATTACATCCATATTGGGATAGTAGGTGTCCCTTCTAATCTATTCATGCTAGATTGATTTACATTCAAGGGAGAATATAACTAGGGGGATATTTTAATACCCCTGAACATGGATAATTATAATCAAAAGCATAGTAAGGACACTAAGTCAGGAACCACGAGTCAATTCTATAGCTCATGGACTATTCCACAAGTTGTGGAAGCAGGATCATGGAACCTGGGTAAGGTTTGGGACTCCAAGTGATTTTTATGAGTTGATGATGGCAATTCGTGGTTAGAAGTATGACCTATAGATCTAGCTCGAAGAATGGATTCAAGGACTAAGGAAACATGATGTGATAAGATAAAATTCTTTACAAATCTTAGTTGTCTTAATGAGTCATGGTTTGGAATCGTGGAAGGTACTCATGCTTAGAAATATTTAGAGGTTGAATTATGGTTCTACAAGATGGTATTATGGGTCATAACCTAAGCAGAAGTCATGGTTTGTATTCATTATTTGATCTAGATTCCAGGGCCTCAGCATCTCATGTATGAAACTATTTGCGGATTGTAGAAGTCTAATTTCTGTAAAAAGGAAGTTCACGGATCAAGTTCAGAGAGGGAAAAAATCAGGCCAGTTTCTACGGACAACATTTTGCTAGCCCTAGAACCATCTATGGGCCATAGATGGGTCTTGTGTTCCCTATTTGAAAATTTTAATAAGGGATATATTTGATTTTTCATACCCTCCTAACCCCTAAACTGTGTCACTTTGGACTGATAATTCCATCATAACCGTGTTTACACTACCATTCCACCCCATTCCTAAATTCTACACCTAAATCCTAAATTTTCTCTCCCCAGTTTCTTCTCCTAATAGACTCTATTAAAGAATCAACTAGGATTCCCAATTCCTCCATCAATTTTCAAGTTTCAAGCAAGGAATCCTCTTAACATTTTTGGATATTCATCAATGGAGCCTAAATATTTTTCTCATTTTTTTATCAAATTGTAAGTATGTATTTTAAGTTATTTATGATTTATATTGCAATTGCATTATGTTTTATCATATGATTATCAATCTAAGTATGCATGAATTTTTGTTAATTACATGATTTCATGGATTTGTATATAATTCTTCCTATATGCTACCTAGGGCTTATGAGATTGATGAGGGGTTATCATAATTATGATTTTAATTCATTTTATCCTCCAATATTATGCATGATACACATTTTAATTGCATTATTTCAATAAACTATTACTTAAGCCTATGGATGATGCTAATTTGAAGTATGAATTCATGAATTTCTTAATGGGTCCTTTCAAGTATGATTCTATTAATATTGTCCCATGTGATTGCGCATGATTTCAAGTCTACTACATGATTTTAAAGATAACTTCACATGGACTTATGTATTATGATATGATTTATAATGACAAACTATATTTAAGATCATGAATTATAAAGCTTTCAAGTAACTTCGGTGCAAGTTATGAAAGGAGATTTTATGATGCTATTCAAGTTAAGTGTGAATGACATTGAGTGCCCCACTAAGTGTTACTATGTAGTCATGAAAGGCCTATACTCACATTACGTAAGTTAAGATTGAGGAGCTATGTTAGGACTATGTTTTATGAGTAGTAGATGGGTAGTAGAGATGGCCCATCCCACATGGTATTGATTGTTATGATTGTGATTTTTATTTCATTGAGAGTTTACTTAGTATTAGGAGGACCTTGGATAGAGGCTCTCAGCATAGTCAAGGCATGGAACCCATAATAAGATAACATTTTCCTATAACTACGTGTCACCATAGGATAAAGGATCGCCAACATTAGAGGCTCAATTGCGTAAGGGTCACCCATAGTATAGGCTCAATCCTTTGGGTATTTTAGTGAATCCACATAGGCATAAAGGAGTCTAACTTGGCAAGTAATGTTCCTCGTTTCTATGATGTATGGGAAAATATTAGGACTCCATGTTATTCATGGGGAATCCATGTTATATCTTAAATGGTTCGTGTCGGTTAATGGTAACTCTCACAATGTTTAAGGAATCTCCTTTTATGATTTATGATATTTCTCACAAGGTTTTAAGGTTTTTCTCACATGATTTATGGTTCTCACTATGATTTATGAACTTCCATAAGGTTTATGATACATTTCACTATGATTTATAGCTCTTACTATGATTATGATTTTCATTAAGACGCGGGGCATTTTACAAAGTACGTGATCTCTTACAATGACTCATGATTATCATTATAGTGTTTATATTCTCTCATAACTTCATTATGGTTCCTAAAATGATTCGAACATATTCATGATTTATTATTATACTTCACAAATTTACTTAGCATGCCTCTTGACTTGGTTAATTGCTCAATACGGTATCATGTATTGCATTTCTCACATACTTAGTACATTCAAAGTACTAATACATACTTTTTTCCCTACGTGGTGTCATAATGTAGGCCGTACACACTATCGTGACTAGATAAAAGGTTTATTTACTTGATTGGTAAACACTCATGTTTCGGGGACAAGCTATTTGAGTCTATGTTATTTATAATGTTGGACTTCTTTTACTACTTTTGTTTGGTGAGCTACTGGCTTGTTCTTTGCACCCACTTGTAATACTAGAGGCATGCTAGACAAACATGTGTAAGTCCATTTATTCGGGCATAAGCTTTCCTAATTTCATTAGACTTTATTTGTGGTTTACTTTCACTTGATTCATGTTGTTGTTATTCTAACCTTATGAATGCTTTATATGCTAAGAGAATTGGTTAGGGGTTTCTTTGGGAATCCTAATAACTATATCACACCTATGGTCTAGCTTGTGTTGAGACATAGGATAACCTAGATATTTCCTAGTAATGACACATAAAATACCAGATGAACTGTAGCCTACTCCAATGGAAAATCAATCTCATAGGTCTCTTTATTAATACGCTTTAGGATCCTGTATGGGACCACATACTAGGGACTAAGCATCCCCCTTTTACGAAAATGCATTATGCCCATCATACGTGAAATCATCAAGTAGTGTCAATCGTCAATATTAAATTAAATTTCTCTTCACCTCTCATCCGAGTATGACTTTTGATGTCTTTGAGAAGGCTTCAACCTTTCCCTAATAAGCCTCACCTTCTCCATAGCCTCAAACATTAATTTAGATCTTGTCAAGGCTACTTCGCCTACTTCAAACCACCCAAGGAGGGACCTACATCTCTTGCTACATAAAGGTTCAAAAAGGACCATTTTATGCTATCATTGTAATGTTGTTGTATGCAAACTCAAATCAATTATAGGTGATCAACCTAATGACACTTGGAATTGAGTATGCATACCCTCAACATATGTTCAAAGGTTTGAATTGTTCTCTCAACCTACCTATCAATTTGTGGGTGAAAATCGGTACTTATCTTTACCCTAGTACCAAGACCATTTTGAAATGACTTTCAAAAATATGAAGTGAATTGAGTACCATGATCCAAAATGATAAATAATGGCAAAACCCATGAAGTTTAACCGATTCCTCGATATATATCTTTGCACAATCTTCAGTATCATAAGAAGTCATGACTGATAGAAAATAAGCTAACTTAGTCATCCTATCCATAATTACCAAAATAGAATCTCATTGCCTAAGGGTATGAGGCAAACTATTTATGAAATTCATGTTCACATCCTCCCATTTTCAAGTTAGAATTTCAATGTATTTGGTTAGACCTCCTATTCTTTGGTGCTTAACTTTCACTTGTTTGGAATTTGCACATTCCGCCAGAAACCTTGCAATGTCCTTCTTCATACCATTTCACTAATACAGTTCCATCAAATCTCAACATATTTTGGTAGATCCCGGAAGGATGAAATACCAAAAGTTATGCGCTTTACTCAATATCATCTCCTTAGGACATCAACATTTGGAACACATAATTGACCTTTGTAACGAAGTACACCATCTCCTCTTTATGAAAGAACCTTAACCTTTTTTCGAAAACCAACTTCTTCAAATTTACCAAGGTTAGATCCATTTCTTGATTTTCTTTTATATCAACCAATAATGAGGACTCCAAACCATTATGAACTAGGATGCTAGTCCCATTATAGAGAAATTTAAACTTAGACCCTAATGGGCCAATCAGTGAACTGCTTTATCCAGATCCTTGTTTTCATCCCCAATATGAGAAAAGCTAGTCATAGAGTTTCGACTAAAAGCATCCACAACCATGTTCTCCTTTCTTAGATGGTACAACACATTTATGTCATAATCTTTAAATAGCTTAAGTCACCTCCTTTGGACTAGGTTTCAAGTTCCTTTGGCTGAACACATATTGAAGGCCCTTATGATTGGTAAATATGTTATGTGTACCCTATAAAGATAGTGGGGCCAAATTTTCCAGGCAAAAACAATTACTACTAATTTAAGATCACAGGTGAGATAGTTCTTTTCATGTACTTTGAGTTGCCTTAAGGCATATGTCGTAACCTTATCATGTTTCAATAAGACACAACTCCATTCAACCTGTGAGGCATCACAATGTACAACAAACCCATCCAGAATTTCTGGTAATGTCAACATAGAGGATGAAGTATGTCAATCCTTAATGTTCAGAAACTTTTCTTGTACTCATTCGACCATTGAGACTTTATATTCTTTTGGATCAACTTGATCCAAGGCGACGATATGGATGAAAATTCCTCTGCAAACCTTCTATAGAATCCAACCAAGTCTAAAAAGCTTTGTATATTCGAATGAGACAGTGGTCTAGGCCAATTCTTCACTACCATTATTTCATTTGTGTCAACCATGACACCTTCACCAAAAATATATGATTAAGAAATGCTACATACCTCAACCAAAATTCATATTTTCTAAACATGGAAAATAGTTATCAGTTCCTCAAAGTTTGTAATATAATTTTCAAGTGACCTACATCCTCTTTTTCACTTAGGAAAGCACATCAAAAAATTCATTCACAACAGGGACTGACTCAAGCGTAGGGCTTCAAAATTTATATCCCTAACCTTATTAGATGGTAAATACAACCTTTGGAAATTATCTTTTGAGATTTATGGCATGATACAAATTGACCCTTAAATACGAAATCACTACCCTTCCACTCTAGGATTGGTTCATTAGAAAGTTGGAATTTGGCCACTCAAGATATATAATCAATGGAAGAATAATAAGAATGAAGCCAATCCATACCAAAGATAATATCGAAATTAGTTATGTCAGGTTCTATAAACAACACGTTAATTTACTTTATACAAGATAGGAATTGGGCAATTCCTATAGACTCCCTTGGCCAAAATCGAATTATCAATAAGGGTATAAATAGAAAAAGGTTCTAACTAGTCCCTAAGAGTCGCATCATTTCTCATAGAAAGGTGAGGAATTAAACAAGACAAATTGGCACCCAAAGACAACAACAACAACAACAACAACAACAACAACAACAACAACATACCCAATAAAATCCTACAAGTGGGGTCTGGGGAGGGTAGAGTGTACGCAGACCTTACCACTTCCATAGAAGTAGAGAGGTTGTTTCCTGTGAACCCTCATCTCAAAACCCATAAGTAGAAAAAAAAACTAGGTATGACAAAATGAATGACAATATGTAAATAAGATAAAACTAACACATAATGCGCCAGATAATGCAAACACATGATAGGAAACGCCTAACCCAACCATTAGCCTGCTACTCTAATTCGCAACCTCCACTTCTTTCTATCTAAGGTCATGTCCTCGGTAAGATCAAGTTCCATCATATCTTGTCTAATCACCTCCCCCAGTACTTCTTCGGTCTACCTCTACCCCTCCGAGTATCTCCCAAAACCAACCTCTTGTACCTCCTAACAGGAGCATCGGTACTCCTTCTCTGCACATGTTCAAACTATCATAGTCTCGCTTCACTCATTTTTTCGGCCACCGGGGCCACATCTAGCTTCTCCCGAATGGTCTCATTCCTAACCTTGTCACTCCTGGTGTGCCTGCACATCCACCTAAATCAACGAAAAAATTTACATCTTAGTCAAACACCTATAACATATCTATAGCTCTATTGGGAGACTCTTCCACATCCCGTGTAGCCATAGTAACTCATTGTACTGGCCTGGGGTCAATATAGATTTCATCTCCATTATTATTTTTCATAAAATGACCCTGCTTATTACACTTGAAACAAGAATAGGTATTTGCTAAGCATTTCCCCAGGTGGCTCATGACACATTCCTGAGAGGTAGTAATAAAGGACTTGCTTACACCCCTCCTCGAGCCTCCTCTCTTCCTCTTGAAGTAGCCACCAGACAATCCTTTATCTTATGCTAATATTTGTGCACTTATAGGAACCATCCTTACCGACCATGCACTTGTCTGGATGCTTCTTGTTGCACTTTTGATAGATGGGGAAAGGATGTCTTTTTTTGTTGAACTTACGCACTGAGGCACTAGTAAAAGATAAAGCACCATTACTTTGAGTTTTCTTAGTCTCACTTATTCTCTTCTTATTGTTAGAAGTTCCTAGGGTATTCACTTGAAGCATGAAGGAACTCTAAACTTTTAAATCTCGACACGAGGCAATTGACCGACTAGTGCAAGGAAAGTACCATCTAGTTCACCATTTTGGATTGTTTTCATCTAACGTAACATGTTCTAAAACACATAAAGCATTTTTAAAAGGATATTGTGTATGGTTACAATCTATCACTCGATATAGATTACGAAAGAAGTGGGAATTTCTTAATATACCTCATCGACTTCTACTCATAGATGCGGCGCACTTTAAACCCCATAAATAAGACTCTATTTGACTAGGTGTGGTAGAATCCATAAGACACATTAAAATGTTGTTCTATGATACAAAGTTTTTCATGAACAAGCTAGGTCTTAGGTGTGACACGTCAATTAGGATTCTCAAGGAACTCCAACCAAGCCTCTTCGCATATCATAAGCATACATAGGTAACTAAATCATCAACACATTTCTAAATAAGAAGAAGATAAAACAAATCTCAAATATTTCAATAAGTGAGAAGCATATATAGTCAAAAGAAGACATCATAGACTCCATATATCCCAACATGCCTCTAATAGATCTAACATAGGTGGGGCTTCAGGCATATTCTTAATCACCCACAACAAAATGAAGAGCATGAAATGATCTTAAAGTATCAACATAGACTAAGATTGACAAGAAAGAAAAGATAGACTTGGCTTGCCCTTAAAGCATGAGGAGTCATCACAAATTCTTTAATGTAGACCGAAGCTAGTCACATACATGAGGAGAAGGATGAAAGCCCTCTCCTACATTATATAATAATATAGAAGTATGCATTAGTATGTTTGAATGTACTAACTATGTAGATAATACAATGAATCATAAAATCATATTTTGCATTTGACAAAGTAAGCAACATGATAAGAGAATTAGTCGAAATCATAAATGAATATGGGGATGGTCAATTCACAAGGAAGTCAAAAGAGAGTCATCTAAAAGTAAGTCCTATGGATAGTGAAGTAACACATCATAAGAGAACTACACATATATGGAATAGCAACCATAATAGATAATAAGACCATGAAAGCCATAACATGAAATTCTGATGTTTACCCATGCATCGAAGAAAGAGGAGTCAATTTTCTATGGTGGACCTCTACCCTGCAATATGGGTGTCCTGAATTATGTAATATACATGGATCCACTATCTGTGCAATCTTTTCAAAAATCCTATCATGACACATAGATAGGGGACTAGAGATTGCTACTAAGAACCCCTTGGGTCGAGTACCCACCTCAAAGTCCTTTTGGTGATAAGTCAAAATGCCACGAAATACTAATTATAAAAGTCATACTTATCATAAATTAACAAGATTGTCATAAACCATAGTTCATAATTTTCACAAGCTTGGCATGTCGAAAAGGTAATTCATAAATTTCGAATCCAAATTCATAGAAACCTATTCATGGAATAGCTCATTTTCTTATGTTTCAAGTAATGTGGGTGTGGACCTTCTATCATTACAAATCCTGCCTCCATACGGATGTCATTAGGATCTTAGGTCACTATTATCATAAACATGCTTGAAGACTTGTAAAATTCATAATTATTGCACGAGCTCGGCTCTGTAGGCTTAAACCAGCCAACTGGAGTACGACATTAGCAACCACATAATAGAAACAAGTCAATCTGCCCCAAGGTGCAATATCAAACAAAGGCCATCTGACAATATTGCTCGAATCGTGCACACAATCCTGAAGAATCATCATACTAAATTCCCCACTAACAAAGGGACTTTCCACCTTAGCGATACCTGACCAATGATAAAAGAGGCTCGAAACCTATACTCAAGCAAGCAATGACCTAGGCAATGCATATAACATCATATAACCATAGCCCAAGTATCAAGCAATCTGGCAAAATAATCAATATTCCCATTGGCAAGCGTAGCTAGGAATTTGGACAACTCAATCCCTGTTGGCTAACAATCGTAAAAAATACCCATGGCAGAGAGGTTGTCAGCTCAGCTAACAACACAACAATACCCAATACAACAATAGAAAATCCAACTAAGCCTCCAGGCGTTACATTTATCTCACAATCTAGTCACCCAAGAATTAGGGGAATCGCATATTAACTGAATTATCACAACAAAATCATAACCATAGAGGCACAAGGTGTAGCCAAGGGTATAACCGAAAATTGGCCTCTCAAATACAGTGTACACTAGTATCAAACTACCCACTTCTGTAGTCAAGTATAGAAAAGTTCATATGTATAAATCATAGAGTTTTGACTTACAGTCAAGCGCCCACAAGGTAAAATCATAACATAGGCGACAATTACTTAGAAGCCCACCATGTATAACATACTCATCAACATTAGGAAACACAATAGATCCACCCAACGATTAAATAAACGAATATAGATATACTAAGAGAACCAATGCTTAGCATTACCCTAGACGCAACTTATCTCACCCTTGGAAATCTTTCTTAGGAGTGCTCATAGCCTACCAAACATCTAACCAGCAACTAGCGCACAGATATACGTATGACAAAATTTCATCCCCCAAAACATCTCCCATAGTAGGATACATAGTCATCTCCAACCAAGAACATATCACGAAGCCTGTCTCCGAGGCCCTGTGCAACCTCAATGCCTGTAGGCTTCCTATCCAGCTGTCGAAACTCGAGGGCATCCCACCATTGCTCAATAGGCTCTGGGGCTACTCCCTATCGAGGACTGACAATACAGCACTACCGTTGCCTAGAGTCTAACCTCTAGGTGGCATCCACGCTAAGGAATGAACAGAGCCAAATTCTCATAAATCAAAGAACCATTGACAACACGCACAATAAGAATCAACAACACAGGAAAATTTCTAAACGTCCCGTAAGTTATGGACGTCTCTACACCCATCCAAAGGACTTTATTTTTAGACGATAGTTTTGTACAGCTGAGAATACCGAACCTTAAGTCTGATACCAACTTGCCATGACCTGATCCCAGTAATGATAGCGTTTGTTAGGTCCCACCTATAGAAAAGCCAAAAACCTAACCCAAGAGTACTTGTCCTAGCTCTCTAGTCGTAGTCAAAACCAAAATAATAATATAAGTAGCCGGAACCTACCCAGAACCTGAAAGTGAACTCTACAGAGCTACAATAGAAACAAGGGCATATCATATACATATATTGATAACCATAATAATATACAAAATCAGAGTGCCTCAATAAATACATAACACTATTGTACAAGGATAATGTTTGGATACAAAAGACGGCTATCAACAAGAAAGAGACTGCGAAGAAGCCAGAGCTGCCGAAGCTCACCAAAAGTCTCCTGAAGGCTCCCTAAGTTGCCCATTTCATCTATCACAGCCCATACCTAGACCTGTACTATGGGAAGATGCAGAGGTAGGGATGAGTACTAGAAAAAGGCACCCAGTAGACATCATCAGTTGAGCGAGTGAAATAGTGAACATATATATAGCCCAAATATATAAAGACTGTAGTAGTATAGTGAAATGAACTCACACCAAGGCATAGGCATGCTCTGGAAACCTCAAACTATAGTTGAACCAATTGTAGTGAGAAACGACGATAAACTAATCCAACCCAACTCTGACGGTAGAAGAGAACACAGAAGATGAATCGAACCACAAATGCGACTCAGTAAGTATCCAGGTCTGGACTGGCCCTCAGAACATGCCTGGACTGGACCTTAGGCAACCCACTAGAGACATCAGGTAAGCAAGACCCTAGACTGGACATCAAGGTATAATGAACTTATACGATATCGATTGACAAAAATTGTAAATGTTGATACCATAACTACCCCTAAATGACGCATAGTATTTTCCACGAGTGCAAGGCCCTAGTATCAACACTTGTACGCCAACTGGGACCCCATAAGCTCAAAAGGTACATGCACACACAAAAAATTAACTGAATCATAATATAACCTAACTCCCAATATCCAACGATCACAGGTCTGTTGTACGTGGGGTAACGCCCTAGTGTTTAAACCTGAATTCCCCCTAAGCCCCCATAATCCCAAGGAGTACATCCATATACAAACAGGGTGTGAATAGGTGTGTGGATCCACATGTAATTAATCACGGGGTCTCACTCCAACAATCATATAACGATCGGGTCTTGAACCCTATGCCAACACGTGATACCTGATCTAAAATATCCATGCATATTGGTGGGATGTATCCCACGTGGGAGAAAGAATCTACCTCGCATAATCAAATGTGTCTCGTCTTAGAATGTCAATCGCGAGCCTCATCCTAAAATGGGATCAACAGGGTCCTCAACCCAAGTCAATCAGTGTGTAACATAGTCAGTAGGGTCTGCAACCTAGAACATCAACAGGTGCTCAGTCCTAGGAATTATCATCCGAAGCTCGGTGCTCAGGAGGGGCCACTGGAACTCAGAACCCCCAGGTGCATAACTTGGGGACTCAGATAGTCGAGCATTGTCATCAGTGCTCGAACATTAATAGGGAGCATCATCTAGGACTCGTGGTATCGAACAGTCACTCGCTCAACCAATCTATCCCGATCCAAAGCTCCAAACTCATATCATACCTCGAGTAAACATAGCGACACACTCACAACCTAGGTATCCCATAATCTCAATCCAACTTGTACAACCATAACCGCTATCTCTCTTAGATACAACAGATACCCCAATATCAAATGGAAAGGACCATTGCACAATAACTACCAGCACTACATTAGCGTATGTACATAT
>JAABOM020062156.1:0-10460 GCA_011800125.2 Solanum clarkiae
ATTACTTATTTTTTTATTTTTAGGCTACAAAAGATCTAATTTATTATTATATCTGAAATTAAAAAAATTAATTTAAAAAATTAATAAAGAAAACACAAAAATTAAACATATAAAATGATTTATCAAGACATCAAAATATGAAAAAGAATATATATATATATATATATATAAAGAGATTTTACTCGAGAACCTTAGAATGTTGCTAAAAATAAAAATGTTCAAATAAAAAAAAAAAAAGGATTGCCTTTTCATATTTCACATAAAAAGTATTTTTAAATGGGAAAAATAAAAAGTTTGACGTTACATCATATAATTACATTTAATTCCTAGCATCTCCATAGTAATTGAAGAGTGTACTTACACTACTTCAATTACACCCAATTCCACTCATATCAAGCAATTACTTGTTCTACCAAACAAGCTAAAGAGTGTAAGTACACTCAATTACACCAATTCTCAATTACATGGGGGGTTTCCAAACATGCTCTTAAAGTTTGAGCTGAAGTATTTTCCTTGAAATGATTTATGAATTTTTCCCCTCTTTTAACACTTAGCGGTTTTAGTAGTTTTAAAATTCTAATAACTCAAATCTCTAAATTTTGTTAAGTTGTCAAAATTAGATAAATTTTGGCTAGTTCTTAAAATCTTTTAGAAATTCTTTTTTTCTTAGATTTTTTTTAAAGTTATAATTAAAATTTGATTTTTTGAAAATTATCGTCAAATGTCTTAATTGTCGATCAACTGCAAGTTAGCGGACATTTTTGAGTGATTAAGTTCTTTTCAAAAATAGAAATTGAATCCTTATCAGCCTCTTGGAAAATTTTAAAATTTTCAGTTAGATCTTAAAATTAATTTGTTTGCTTAATTTTCTTAAAAATTAAGTGGGGTCTCTGTCCTTTTTTTGGAAAATTAATTTTACTTAAATTAAATAATTGAGAAAAAAGAGATTTTTTTTTATCTTACAACTCATCAAAATTCAGAAAGAACTAAAAAAAAATTCGAAAAAAGTCTTTTTTGATTGTATGAGAATGAAACAATTGAGTATTAAATTGATTTTTTGAAACTAAGTCATTTCTTTATATATACAGAAATGACGACTCTACTGGGAAATAATTAGGTTCTAACCACTAGATTTTGTTCCTATTTGACTAACTATTCTGATTGTAATAACTAGTAATTTCCTTTATTTTCTTATTTGTGTCTTACTTATTTAATTTCAAATTATTATAACTGTCATATCATGCATAGCATCTCCACCACTTGACATTTTTTGTTTTCCAATTAAATGACAGTTATGCGGGTTGCGACCGCTCAATCCAAATATTTTCATCCAGGTACTCTAACGAAATGAGTTGACCTTGCACGGTCAACAATCATTAACTTTTCCATCCAGGTAGTCCGCTTAGGTCACCTGTTCACCTCTCAAAATAAGTCCGCTCTTAGTCTATCTAGAGTAAATCTAAACCCAAACCCTATAGGAGCATTTGTCTAGGTTGACCCAATACCGCAAGGGGTATTGGACCCATTAGTAGCTCAACTTGAGTCCAAAGTAGCCCCCGACCCAAATATACGATCATATCATCTATTTAATTTGAAGAATGTGTATGTCATTTAAATAAGTCATTGTTCGCGAGTTTGGAGGGGGGGGGTTCTAATATCTTTTGCTTTTGTAGATGGGCCAACAATTCTCAGAATTTGACATGGTCACCAAGACTTCCGATCTTCTTCGTCTTTGGTGGAACAACCTTAATGAGTATTCAAAAAGTGAAGTCTCCACTCATCTAGGACATCTCCCCTCATTGAATACCCTACATTTGTCAAGGTTTTTTTTAAAAATATTTTTAGCAAAAAAGATAAGTAGCCCTTTATTTATTTAAAAATTAAAACTAGTGGTCCAAAAGACATAAAAGGTAAGTTGGAGTGGACCAAACGACCCACTTATAAAACAAGATTTATTACTATTTACAAAGCTTTCCAAAATCTGGAAGTTCCTTCAAGACTAATTGCAAGTCCACAATCTTCTTGTTGACACTCGATTCACTACTTTAATGACTTCTCTTCTTCTTCCTTATACATGTCCAAGTGATGAAAACTCAACCTTCAATATAACATGAGTTTGGATCGATTCTATTGTGACATCACACATCTCACTCTATCATAGAATTGAATTCGGTGAAGACTTCTTCAGCTCATTCACTTTAGAAAATCAATGATCTATTATTTTCGGTATCTGTAGAGTTAGATCTATGTCTCATAGTCTCGGGTTTCTCATGGCATGTCGGTGCACCTTTACCGTTCGAGATTCTTCTTCCTATGTTTCTAGATAAGAACTATATTCTTCCATTGTTTGTTCATTTGTGTAAACATAAACTTTATCCTGAATTTATTTGTTAGCAGGTTGATCCCCAATCGGAGGTAATACCACTGTCCAACTAACAAACTGAAGATTTAGCTTATATTTACCAGGTACCCTCTCTACTGCTGCATCTGTCCCTGCATATTACTCCCCATCTATTTATTCTCTATTATATGAAGGATTTTGTATCCTAGTTATCCGAATGTTGGGAATCTATTGAGCATCCAAAGATAATAGTATTTGTTCCTGCTTAGGAATTTGCTGAATAGACTGAAAATTAATGATTTTAGTTTCTGAAAAAAAACTAGGTTAGCAAAATAATCTGCCACTTTATTTCTTTCCCTCAAAATGTATTATTGTACTCCTAAGTGTATCCTTAGTTCATTTATCTTGTGTACCTTCATCCTAAGACACCATGGAATCTCCCCATTTTCGGATACACAATTAAAGGCCATTAGAGAGTCTGATTCTAACACTACATGCATCCACTTCTCAGAAATACAAATCTTTAATCCTTCCTCCAATGCTCAAAGTTCAGCCTCCAAGCTTGATTTAATACCTATTTCAAATGATGCTGCATATATAAACTCCCCTCTCTAATTCCTTATACATTATCCTCTAGCACTAGGGCCTAAATTACCTTTAAATGAACCATCTGAGTTGTATTTTAAACCACCCTTCTTTAGGTAAAGTCTATTAAATTAGTTTTGAAACAATAATGGGTTTATATCCTCGCAAGAACTGTACTAAATCAGCTCACTCCTCTGAATAAGAGAATGATATTCAAATTTGGGGATGTTGAAATGAAATCGACAATTGAATAAATTCGGGATTCCTTAGAATCCAAAGGATGACAAAAGAATGAAACACCTCGATACTGAACAAGCCAACCAACAAGGAAATGAAAGATATGTTTTTTTCTCGTGCAAGCAAATTGGTTGGATACTCCAAACATCCCTTTCATGAAGTTCTTTGAGTGTTGGGGATACAGAAGTTATTTTGAGAGATTTCCTAATGAATTTTATGATTATTCCACTTGAATTAGTACCAAAGCCTTAGTGTTTTTTATATGTCTTTTGAGGACTATGGTGTTTTTTCGGTATCAGACGAATGTAATTGACTCAAAGCGTTGTTATGGTTACTTATGTCATTTTCTATAGCATTGGTAAAGATAATCAAAAGAAGTATTGTGATTTGGTATCAGTTATTTTGGCCAACATTTATAAATCCACCAGTCTATGTAAGAATGGATATCAATTCTTCTAAGGATGCAATTTGTTGCTTCAATGGTGAATGTCATTACATTTAGCCGTGAAGGTTGATAAATAGAAACAAGACTTGAGAAAGCAAGATGGAAGAAACGCCTTGGCTCACTACAAACTTCTGTTGACTATCCAAAATTTCAAAATGAAGAGGTCAAAAGAAGGATAGGCATAAGTCCTCTATAATTTGAGAGAAGATAATGTCTATGGATGTTCGATCACTTCATATCTAAGAAGGTTTTCATGCAAGGGAAACAGTTCCCTTTCTTGGTCTTTGTGGCTATTCGAGGCATGAGGTCTTACTTTCCTAACCGAGTGATGAGACAGTTTGGGATAAAACAAGTCGCACCTAAGACAGGAGACACCAGTTAGTACGTTATTTATTACAAGGGTTGTGAAAAGGTGCCTTATGCAAATGAAATTCGTAAAGAATGGTCCACATATGTCTTCTCAGAAGAAAAGAGTATTGCAAAATATAAGTATGATGCGGGTTATGATGAAGGATACAAAGAGTGGTTGAGTATGAAATTGGGTAAGACACTCACCCCAGGGCTTCACCTCAACACATATTTGGAAGATATGGAATCAAAAGTCTAGGTCCAGAGACGACTTTTCCAATAATAGTGGAATAAGAGGGAACGAGAATTCCAACAAAGGGAATAGGAGTATCTGCATAGGCAATAGAAAATTCAACTAAGAGAATAAGAGTTTCTACAAAGGGAGTGAGATATTCAACAGAGGGAGTACGAGGTTTACGAAGCTTTAGCCTTCAAGATACAAGAGCTAACCGATGCAAGAATATGTTTGGTTCAGCTGGATTAAAACTTGAAAAGACAAATCACCACTCTCCAACAAATATCGATACTCGATTGAGCCTTCTTAATTGAGCCTTTTTTGATGCTGCATATACACCACATCCAAGAAGAGGTTGAGAGAGCCAGAAATGAAGCAGGATCTTCTTCTAGTTAGCTTTGTCCCCTGTGAGGATTATTTTTTCCTTGTATTTGCATTTTTCCCTTTTCTAAAAATGTATCCCCCTATTATGATGCTTTGTAATGTCCTTTTATCTATTTATAGAATTTACTTTGGGGGAATAATGAAATGTTTAAAATGGAACGATATATCTTTCGAATCGATAGGCCAACTCTTGGATAAAAAAAGGTCACATATTCTATAGCACGCTCAATAACTGTTTTTGTGCTATCTGTTATAACTATTCATGTGATTATATTATTTTCTTTGGAGAAATTCTAAACATTTCTTTTTCAAAAATTCTTTTTAGAGCCTCTTAAGCATTAATCTTAGTCACTATCAGAAATGCGATCAAATATTCTTCGAGTCTCAAGTTTCTCAGCGAATTCCGGATCCCTTAACCTACCTCTAAACTCCCACTCTTCCAACTCAAGAAAGGTTGCATGTGCAGTCAAGATGGAAAAGAATCAGAACACCAAGAGGACTAAAGAGGCACTCATGAGAAGACTACATCAGGTCACTCAAGAGATTCGAAATAGAACAGAAAACCAAGGAGGTGGATCAAGCCACGGAGGCTGTGCTGGCCAGGATGACTGAAGTTGACGAAGAAATCAAAACTTCCAAGAACAAAAGGGAGAGTTTGGATAAGATAAATCAGATACTCCAGGAGTATGCATATGCTCTAGAAGAAGCTCCTAGAGTTGTACTAGCTCGAACTACTGAAGTGGACGTGGAACTTGAGGCCACTCAAAGGGAGATAGCTATGCTGAAGCAAAAGAATCCTCGTTGTGCTCTTCTAGGTCGGAATAAAAAAGCTAATGAGGAAGATATAGATGAGATTGACATTCTACCAACAAAGTGACTTAAAGTCAAGAATGGAAAAGAAGATAAGAAGAAGAAATCTCAGTTGAGATAATTAATGTTTTAGCGATATCTTTGTTCTGTACTTTTTAATTTTCGTGTAGTGAAGCACTACTGAATTAAGTGTCATGATCCAAAATGGGCCGCGACTGGTACCCACACTTACCCTCCTAGGTGGGCGAACCGAAGATATAAATCCCAACCTATATAGTTGTTCAACTTGTAAAATAATATTAATGTGGAAGTACAAACTTATAAAATAAAAATAACAAATCACTAACTCTATTATACAATGTTTTCCCAAAACTTGAAAGTCATCACATCAAGGACACTAATCTGAAAATATCAAGTCTAAGAATGTCAATACTAAAATGGATCAACAAGTGATTTATGTCCGAAAGCTAAGGACACAATAACAAGACTAATAGGATCCAACACGATCTAGAGAAATAACGCACCCTAAAACCTTATGTGCTGAAGATTGGCTAGAGCCTAGGGCAAGTCGAAGTCAGTGGAACACTCATTGCACTCCACAAAATAAAAATAAGAAAAAAATACAAGTAGGGGTCAGTACGGACAATATGTATTGAGTAGGTATCATCGGCCGACTCAAAATAGAAATCAATATGCATAAAATAATAGCAGGAAGTCAACCATAACACTTAACATTTAACAACAGCAAGAACAAGTACCCAAGCAATCAACGATATTAATGATATACACAAGGATTCAGGCCTCCACATCACATTTCCTTTGGGAGATAGCTTCTTTGTTATTGAGTATATTAAATTATTTTAACATGTTTTCCTTTATTCTTATCGTGCCGGAACGTGACACCTGATCCAATATATATATATGTGTGTGTGTGTGTGTGTGTGTGTGTGTGTGTGTGTGTGTGTGTATGTGTGTGTGTGTATGTGTGTGATGAAACGTGACACCCAATCCTATAGTATGTATGTGTCGGAACGTGACACCCGATTCTATAGTATATATGTGTCAGAATGTGACACCCGATCCTATAGTATATATTTTTTGGAATGTGACACCTGATCCTATAGTATATCTGTGTCGGAACGTGACACCCGATCCTATAGTATATATTTGTTGGAATGTGACACCCGATCCTATAGTATATATGTGTCGGAACGTGACACCCGATCCTATAATATATATGTGTCTGAACGTGACACCCGATCCAATATATATGTGTTGGAATGTGACTCCCGATCCAATATATGTGTCGGAACGTGACACCTGATCCAATATATATAATTTATTATTCTTTATCATTACTTCTCACTTCATCACCAATGTTTCATCAAGCCTTCTTTATTCAAGGCATCACTTTGAGAGATCAAGTTCAAGATTATGGATTTCATGGTCTTGGGATTGCAAACCAATCACAACAATATATCAGTCAATCAAACCATAATAATTAAGTGCATAGAAAATATCACAGCTTTACTTAATGACTATCAATTGCTATTAAGAGTCTCTCTATTAGATAGAACAAATCATAACCTACCTCAACCGACGAACCAAAATAAAGTTAGCTAATCCACCAATGCTTCTCCTTTCTTGAATACTTCAAAACATTTTCAATCTAGCAAATATATAATATTCATTAGCAAAAGCGTATCCGCATTATTATATATCTAGCCTAGACCCAAAAGCTCCTCCAATTCTATAATTAATTTCCTAAATCTCAAATCTAGTGTTAAATATATATATATATATATATATGTGCTTTCCACCAATCATATGCTACCATTCTTTTTTTACAGGAAAAAAAATATCAAACTCATCTCTTAGAAAAGGCACAAGTTGGATTGACTCACCTAAATACCTCACTGCTGTGCTTCGTTGTTATCGGCACAAGTCCTAATTGATTGGTGTTTTAGTTAAAGGAATAATAAATTCTTTAAATTTATTTTAATAAATAAAGAATAACATGTATAGGGTATTAAATAAATTATCACTTTAATTTATTATCTAATTTAATTATCTAAAATTACCTCTCAACTAATTAACAAAAGTTATTGAGTAGTCCAAAACCCCTTTTAAAAAGTTATAAAATAAATCTTTTAACACTTTATTTCTCAAAACGACTTGAGGGTCGTTACATTAAGCTACTCCTTGTACTTATCGACCTATGTAGCGCCTGATTTCTCCTTCGTGAAATACGTAGGCAGTCTTTCTAGGTCTACTCCCTATCTTTCAAAAGCTTATTTTCTCCTCTTTTCACTTTCAACGACAGACATGAGAAGACCTTAACTCAATGCAAGTCAACCTTCCTGATACATTATTTTTCAAAATCATATAGACAAAGTCCTGTCTATTTTATCATATATCCAGTACCCGTGGGCTAGTTTACCTCTGAATAAAACAACAACTGCGTGTTATTCAATTATGTGTGCTGTCATGTATTAGCTAGTTTCGGGCTATGAGATAAACTTACTTACCGGAGGTGTTGGGTAGGTGTCATCACAACTTGAGAAATTAAATTGTGATATTAAAACTATAAAAAAAAAAATTCTAAGTGTATTCATTTATAATAGATATGCAATTTGATTATATTTTGGTATAAATTATTATTAATTATGATTAAAAATAGACACAATATCAATTTTCTTTTTTTTAATTAAAATATTTAAAATTGAAGAGAGAGAGAGAATTAAAAAAAGATATTTGTCCACAAGATTGAAACAGAATTGAAGAAGAGAGAGAAAGAAAAAAAAAGTATTTTTTCAAACAATACTAGGATTTTTTTTTTAAAAAAAAGTGAATTCATGCGAGAAAGAAAAATCTTTCTCAAACAAGAAGAGATATAAAGGAGAGAATTGAAGAGAGAGAATGTGGTTGGAAACTAAAAAGTAATACAACAATTATCAATCCCAAAAATAAGAAAAAACATACGGTCATAAATACAATCCCACACAATCAGCTTATATATCTATACATCTATATATATATTTATACTATATTAAAAGTGTGAAAATTCTTAATAATATTGTTTGAACTTTTTGTCATTCATTAAAAGACTTCTCTTTAGACAAAATCGTCTTTTCACCATTTTTTTAGAATTATTATTTTAATAATATTAAATATAATAAAAATTAAATAAAGAAAAAATTCCTACACAAAAAATTTTTTTCAAATTAAAATAGACTTGGTCTACAAAGAAATTAATTAAAAATAAAAAAAATTAAATAAAGAAAAATCACTACAATTCTTTTCTAACTAAAATAGATTTGGTCTAAAAGAAAATTAGTTAAAATTTAACTAATAGATTTGTGCTTACTTAATATGAAAACTTTCAAGAAAAGTTTTTCCTTTTTTAAAGAGAAAGAATTTAGAAGTTTTCTTTTTTTTTTTTTAAGGGAACACGTTTTTTTAACCACTCCCCTCCCCTTTTATTAAACTTCCAATTATTTGAAAATAAATTAAAGTTTTTCTAATGTCACCATGAATTCTAATTATAGAATTAAATGTATTATCCTAAATATAATAAAATATATTTTTTTTGATTTATGACTTCTCTATTTCTATAAAAACACTTCAATTTCAACTTTTGATTCATTCACTCCCTTCATCGATTTGTGTTAGGTAGTGTTGAATCTTATTTTACGATTTTTTTCGAACTTCAATTCATATTTGATTCTCAAGTTTACTTATATTGCATACTCACTTTCTTTGTTTCATATTCTTTTCCCTTTTTTTTTTACCTTTTTGAATTTAAAGAAAATAGTATTAATTATTATGTCAGCTTAACTTGATTCATTTGAATTATATTATGACCTTTGTTTAGTTAGTTTAGTCTAATAAATTTTGGTTATTTAAATTTTTTTATTATTTTGTTTCTAACATCTCCATTTATTCACAAGTTTCATCTATTCACTTATATAAAATTTCTCTTATTTTGTAACTAACATCTTCGTCTCAGGTAAAGTAATATCTCAAGGAAGGTAATACTTCTTTGCTCTAAACGAAATCATTTTTTTATTATTTTTCTTAATTTATTATTTTATCTTTTCTTTATTTAGTTTCAAGATTACTTTTGGATTAGAATTTCTTTTATATTTAGAATTCACTTTTAATTTAGGACCATTTTATACAAATAATTAATAAAAAATTTGACTATCAAATACTTTATTAATAAAAGTATGTAATATAATAAATTTAAAAAGAAAAAAAATCAGTAAAATTATGTTGGAAACATTAAACGACTCTTTTTATATTTCGGAATCTTTTGTTGCAGTAAATTTTAGTCAATTAATTATTTAATTTCTAACTATTCAATTCTGAATTATTACTTTATGTATTAAAAAACTATTAGCATATCTATATTATAAGCAATTGAACTGATTGTTTTCATCTTTGCTCTATCACAATAGGCCAAACTATTGCATCAAACTAATAATATTTATTTAATTTTATTTATATGAATATTGTATTTATTTAATGATAAGTACTATATATTTATATTTAATTTTTATATTGACGTGGCTTATACGTGCAAAGCACCTGCACTAAAACTAGTACTATATTAAAAGCGTGAAGATCTTTAGAAATATTATTTGAATTTTTTGCCCTTCATTAAGAGACATCTGTTTAGACAAAATTGTCTTTTCACTTTTTTCCCCTTAAATTACTATTTAATTATCTTTATAATATAAGAAGTCCTAAAATATAGGGATAACTAAAATATAAAATGAATCCTAAAATTAAATGAACTCAACTATACAAATTTAACTAAGTTGGAATAGTACTCCTTTATTTTCTTTCTAAAAATAATAAAATTCTAAAATAAAATATATTAAGCAACGTAAATTTAATTTAGATCATTATGTTTTGCTTTATTTTTTGTAGTACATTTTCATAAATTATTATTTGATATCTTTAATTGTTAGAACCCGTAAATTCGAACATTCAAAACGTTTGTGAAATTTGAACTATTATTGGAAATTTCGAGCAATTCGGGATTTAAGTATTTATTTCAAGGTTTAGAC
>JAABOM020062157.1:0-10459 GCA_011800125.2 Solanum clarkiae
ATTGATTTGAAAAGTATCAATCAATTATCTTTTATAATATTAATTAAGAAAGTATATTTATTAATTAATATATTTTCAAATAATAATATGTATTTAAATATTTAATTTGATATTATTTATAGAAAGATCTTTATTTGTCTAATTTTAATTCTTAATTTTTGGATAATTTATTTTTATTTTTAAAATTTAATGTAACCTTATGATTACCGTTGTACAACTAAACAAGTCACTTATAATGTAATTTCGTTGCTGCAAATAAATAGGTCAACATAATTATTAGACTAATAGTTACTATTTTAGTAACTATACCAATTTCAATTATCAGGTGACTTTCTATACTAACCCTAAGTATAGTTAAGCATGAATATGATTTCAAATATTCTTAGAAAAAAAAATACAAGTTCAATTTTATAAATTTCAAATAAAATTAAAAAAATATTTGAAATTTATAGTCAAATGGGCTATTTAGTGAAACCACTTCATTCTTTTCAGGGAAAAATAAATAATTTCTTACGGAGAATGCTCAAACTAAAGTACCATATATATCAGAATACGAGGAACTAATAATTTAAAGACAACAAAATTGTAAGAAAATGTATAAATTTGTACTCTCTCTAATTTAATTTGCATGTCTTTTTCTTTAAGTTCATTTTTTAAAAGAATATCTTTCTTTTTTTATAATTATTTAATTATTTCTTTTAACATAACATATTCAAGATTACATGATTCAAAATTACTGACTTTTCTTGAAAAAAAGGTAATTAAAACAAGTTACACAATCATATTCCATATAAAAAATTGCCCTCTCCCCACAACCCATATCTACATCACCCCACAGCCTTACTCTTTAGACCAACCTCCTATAATATTTATATAAATATTTTTAAAATGATTTTTTATTTATATATGAAAAAGTGAAAATTTATTTATTTTTTAAAAATATTTTTTATTAAAAATATCTCCCTTCATACCGGACAAACACTAAGTTCTTGTTCTTCAGAATTCTCTCTTGTGTGTGAGATTTTAATCTTCATTTGGCCTATGAAACATCTATATTCATAGTTGAAATGAGAAATTGAGGTAAAAACAATTTTCTTTTAATTATTGTACAATCAAACTCAAAAAGACATAAAACTACACTTAATTAGACACAACATATCACATGTCCACTTATCATATCTTATTAGTCTTGTGATTTAATTTGTCATATTGCATTACTTAACATGTGACATAATCTTATTATTTATTGCATTTTACTCGTATGATTGACTGCAATTCTTTTTCAAATTCTGCTAAACACATAATGTTTTATACATCAAGTTATCTTTTTTATCATGTAAAAATGCTTTTAAATATTCTTTTTTTGTAAATAACTTTAAAGATATTTTAACTTTAAAAATGCTTATTAACACCTTTTACCAAATAACTAATTGATTATTATTAGCTTAAGTATTTTTATTCAACTAGGTAATTATTTTTTTACAAAATCAATGGCAACATCTAAAAATTCATATTGATGTTTATCAACTATTTTTAATAAGATCATATCTGACAGGAGTACACTCCAAATTCAATGTAATTTTAATCTTGCCAGAAGTAGAGATCAGACATCTGCTTACCATTATTGAATGAGTACACTAGAGTGCCCCGGAAGAGTTTAATACTCCCTCCGTCTCACTTTATATGACATTATTTGATTTGACACAATTTTTAAGATTTTTGATCTAGATCATTTCATTAAGGAAGAAAAGGAGAAAATTATTTTAAAGTCAAATTACTCAAAATCCTGATGGATTGTCCAAACACAAAATGCAAACTGAGGCAGAGTTATCCTTGTCCAACAATTCTTCAGTTTATACAGATAATTTCTGGTCATTTTCAGTCTTAGCTAAGGTTTAATAAAAACAGCAAACTGTGTGCTTGACAGAAGTGAGCTCCTTAAAAACTTGACTGAACTACTGAAAACATCAAACTGAAGTTGATGTTTCATTATAAATAACTTATTATGTACCAGAAAGATTCTTTGTATTCATGTATATATAAGAAGCAAATCTTGAAACTTTGGTCAATTACTGTTTCTACAAAAATTGAAGAAGAGACTTGAAGTAACTGGTAAAGTTGCTTCTATGTGATCAGAAGGTCAAGGTTCAAGCAATCGAAATAGTTTAAGGACAAGTATGCACCAGCTTTGCCTGACAGTTTGTGTACTTCAAGAAAGATGCCACAGCCTTGTCTGAATACCAAACTTCTAGTGTTCAATTCTTGTTATGTCCCTGGCAATCTCACGATCGAAAAAATGAAGCTGGCACATTGAAAGTAAAATCCCATTTCAAGCCATAGCTTCTTGAAACAATTCTCTTCGTTACTGCAACTGGACAGGTATAACGTAACATGCAACGAAAGAGTCGTGATTCTTGACTTGAGGGACTTTGGAGTTTGGAGGTTGAGTTTCCGAGTTCAATTGCAAACTTTTCAGAGCAACTTAATGTACTTGATCATGGTTTTAATATGATATTCCTGCCGGACAGGGAAACCTTGTAAATTTAATTTTTGCATATCATGTAAAGATATAACATTTAGACCTAACTCATCATCAAAAGCTAGTTTATAGAGGACTGGAGATAGTCCATATCCATATAAGCAAACCACCCGGCCATCCCACATTGGTTGTGGGACTCTAACCCGCTCTAACACTCCCTTCATGCCTATGCCCAACAAGTGAATGGACAGAGAGCCCAAAAGGAATGGATCTATCTCTTATACCATGTTAAGATATGCACCTAGGCCTAGCACAACCCCATAGTTAGGGATTAAACTTTCGAGAAGTTGTGGATATTGTATACCCTCCGTTTATCTTACTTTTCATTTTGGTCCGTTTAAGAAAAATATCTCTACTTTACACGTGGGCCGTGGCATATCCAAGACCATAAAATTATCCTCCGCCTCATTTTATGTGACACCCTTTGACTTGATACAGTGTTTAAAAAAAAACGAAGACTTTTAAAACTTGTGGTCTTAAATCATTCTTAGATATTTGTGGGAAAGATAAATTGTTTCCAATTACAGTAAGGTGATAACGAACCAAAAAAGAAAGGGTGCACATCAAATGGGACAGAGAGTATTTTAGTACATTCTTCATATCTTTAATTTAAAACTACAAGATTCAAAAGTTTTTTTTACTTTCTTACACTTCATGTTAAGTTAAAACAAGACAAACAAATTAAAAATCGAAATCGGAGAACAGAATGGTCATTAAACAAACTGAAACAAATAAGAAATTTAGCAAAACACAAATTGACCGATAAAAACTAACAAATTTACGTTGTAGCCATATTACTCTTGAATATTGCAGATAAGATTAAAAAGGAACAAACCTCAAAATGTACCGTAGCATGGGAAAGACCTCTGTCTTTGAACAAGTTAAGCAAAAATTGTGGTTGAATGGTCAATAGAAGGGGAAAGGAGGAGAATATGCACTTGTAATATATATGATAGGAAAAAGGGTAAAAAAAAATGAAGTATATGAAAGGAACAAAAATGCTCTTAATTTATACTTTGATCTAAAAATATCCTTATTATTAATACTTTGATCTAAAAATGCCCTTATTGTTATCAAATGAGTCAGAAATGTCCTTCTTTAAAAATATATATATTTGTTCTTTTTAAACATATTATGTTTCTACTAAAAATATTATTTTTTAGGGGTGTGTAAAAAATTGAACCATCCGATAAATTGAATCGAAAAAAACATTGTTGGTTTATTATTACGAGTTATTGGTTTAACGGGTTATTAATGATTTTACAAAAAAAATTATCGGATTATTGGTATGGTTTCGATTTTTAGTATTGGATTATTGGGTAAATCGATAACCCATTAAGAATATAATAATTTACTATTGTATCCCTTCATAAATATTAAATATTAATATGTTAACATCACTTGATACTAAATTGATACACGAAAGTCATGTATTTGTTTGGTTTTTAATGTATAACCCTTTTGTGGAAAGTAGATCACAATATGAGGTCAAATATTACATATTATTAAGTTTAGGTGTTCAATTGATTTGTTTGTTTTACTATATCTCACGTATTGCATCAATCGTTAGAAAAAGTCATATATTTATTTTATAACTATTTTCTTATTGGGTAAACTGAAAACAAAACCATTAAGGACCAAAAATGATAAACTGAAAACCAATAAAAAATTTCTTATTAGTTTGTTATTGGTTTAGCATATTTAAAAATCGAAAACTAATAAATCGAACAAATAATACATAAAATCAAACCAAACTGACTTATGCATACCCCTATTATTTTTAAAGAATTCTTTTCTTATTTTTTTAAAATCACATTAACTAATAAAAATATAAGAAAATATTTTTTTTCTTAATCTATAATGACCCTCCTGGTCATTTCTGTAGTTTTGCAAATATTTAATCAGTTTGAGCATTTGCGTAGTAACCTCGATCTGTTTGTGACTTATTGACACCGATTGTTTGGTCGTTGGGTGAATCGTTTGACATTTATGTAGTTTTTTATTTAACGAGGGATTATTACGTAAAATAAATTTTCAGGTAAAGTCCTAATAAGTAGTCTCAGAGCGGAATTCTGATAATTCCACCAGCTCCGGAATGACAAAATTAGGTTAGGAATATGTTTGGTGCAATTATATAGAGTTTTGCAAATTTAGCCTGCAGAATATTTGACTTTAGTCAACGTCCTTGGGAAACATGTCACAAATGGGAATTTTGACCATACCGTGAGATCCGTAACATTGAGTTTGGTCTGGGAGGACCTTTCATTCAGTTCCTGGGGCTTCTGGGTGTGTTTTGGTCCCTCTGGTAGATTTAGATATTGGGAAATGGGACCCACATTGGGATAAAACTACCTCCGATGATAATTCCGACTATACTGTTGAGTCTGAAATGTCATTTTCGATCAGATTTCATATATGATTATATTTTTCTAACTCTGAATAAGGTTGAAGCATCGAAATTGAGTTTGAACAGTTGCTGAAAAAATAAAGGCAGCCTGATGTGGCCGAACCATAAATTGCCGTGTGGTAGGCGGTGTGAACAATGATTAAATGGTTGAAAATCTTTCAGATCATTTTAGTTCATGACTAAAACTTTGGCACGCTATATCTTCTTTATTTTTATCTAGTTTTGGTGATTCAAGAGCCTAACTTGTGTATTTTTTCAAGAGGAATATCATGGAAGTATCAGAAACTGATTTAAGTGTGTCATTTGAGGTAAAATTTGATGTTTTTCTGCTGCAAATTGAGTAGTTTTTTTCAAAAACTTTGATGTGGCGATTCCTTATCTGTTTTGAGTCAAAATTTGGTAAAATTTGAGTCTATTCTATATGTTTTTGTGAGGTGTACATCATGATAATGTCGGAATTAATTGATAGCGCTCCATTTGGTGCGAAAATAAGATTTTAGTAGTTGTTCATATTGTGATTTTTCGAAAAAATTTGAAATATGATATCTCAGTTATTTCTTATCAGAATTAACTAAAATTTGGGTCTAAATTATACTACTCTTCGAGATTTACATTATGGTATATTTGGATGTGTTAATTTGACTATAGTTTTAAGGAATCTAACACATAAACTAATGTTCATATACGTTGTTTTTCGATAAAAAATGCCATTTGTTTTTAATTTTTTTCTGATTGTTTTGAGCCTCGTTTTGAGCTCAACTTTTTGATATAGACTCCAGGTGACATAAGAATAATTTTATAGGGGTTGGTTTGGTATTTCAGGCGTGGACTCTATTTTCTCCATTTAGTCGTAATTGATCTATTCTCCCTCGTTTCTTGAGATATTACAGCCAGAACAACCATATTGATATTATGACTTATATTTTCGCGGTTGAGTGACATTTGAAGGTCATCGAATAGGCTAAAACTCACCTGAACTGATCCAAAGCATGTGAATTTGCCTTTTAGATAGGCTAAACTTTCCTTACCTCTAGACTGAGTTGAAATATATATATATATGGGGAGCCTATTGGTGGTTGAAAGTTCTGAACAAGATATGTATATATGTCGTGAGACTGATTGTTAGTTATATTTCCTGCTATGCATTTTAACACTGTTATCATGATTTATTAATACTTGTTTTCTTGGATAGTCATTGTACTTAGCATATGGAGTAACTATGGTTATTTTGGGATACTTGTGGTTGTTCTGGACTATACTAGCTGTGATCACTATAATAGCTTAGTTCAGACACTATTGAACTACAAAAAGGCCTGGTAAAAGTTGGATATGGGCTAATGCCATGTAACAGATATGTATCCTAGCGTAACTCATATTTGTAAGAATGTGTAGCCTAATGTTATTAAGATATGCTGGTTGTAAGGCTACTTGTTGATTACACGTTGTAACGTGGACTGATTCTGGTATAAAATATTGTTCTGATGAGCCAATTTGTTCTGGATACTTATGGTATTTGGTATAGATATGACATTACTGAATTTGATTATTCTGGATATTTGTGATATGCCTATTGATTGTTTTTAGGTCTAGGACCCTATTGATGCTTTGGGTTTGAGGCCTAGTTGATTTTCCTTAGGTTTGAGGCTCATATTGATTTTCCTTGGGTTTGAGGCCCTATTGATTGTGTTAGGGGGATTCTTTCTCCCGCCAAGGATACGTTCTAGACCATGTGGCCCTGGTTGATTGCCCCGACCAGAGGCCAGGTCGGGAAGGCAGCTCAAGGCCCCGCTAATATTATAGGATTTGAGGGCCCGAATGATAGTTATGGGCTCGAGGCCCCAAGCAACAATTAAGGGTTCGAGGCCCTAGATGACAGTTAGGGGTTCGAGACCTCGGTGACAGTTTGGGGTTTGAGGCCCCATATGATACTCTATCCTGCATTGGTTGAGATCTCATACTATCTGTTACTGACCCTTGTACCCCTCCACTTATACACACACACCGATTGTGCGTGGGTGTACCTTCTGGGTTATGGGGGTCCAGTCGGCGTACACGCATAGACACTAGGGACTTATACCCACATACATCACTATATCTCCACCATATGACAGTGTGACATAGTTCTGGTTTGAGTTCTGTCAGTTGGTATCATTAGACGTTATTAGGTTCCGTTCTATTGGGGTTCTATGGTTCTACAGATGTGTTTATCATTTGACCCGAGTTCAGATAGTTAGCACTACATCATTAGATTGTGTTTATTCTTACTGTAGTTACTATATTTCACTCAGTTGACCGATGCTGCCTATTGGGTGCCTGGTAGCCAGATGTTTCAATTCGTCAGATTGTCTCTTGCCTGCCCATGGATTCAGCAGTAGATCAAAAGGTTTCCCTATTCGTAAATCTCCGGATCTATGCTTATTTTCAATTTCCTGAAGTATTTCATTGATTACTATGCCCTTCCTCGTCTCTGGATGCCTAGGTATTTCCTCGTTTAAACCTCGCCCTTCACTATTAAAGCTATGTCATCCTAAGGTGCTGCTAAGTGGATGGATCTTATCAACGTCCATGAATGATAAATCATAGATCAAATCGCCGAATCAGAAAAATTAGGTGCTATCATAAAGCTTTGTATCGGCTAAGTTCACGAGTTGGAGATAAGCGGACTCGAACCACTAACATCCATTGTAGGGTAAACGACCGCCTCTCAAGTCCCCCGACTGATTTTACCATAAAGGCCAATGATAGAGAATAACTCCCTCCCCCCCTCCCCTCGAACACAACTTACAACTTTCATCGTATTGTGCTCTCGAAAGAGCAACTCTTCTCAAAATCTCACCCAAAAAGTGCTGAGTTGAAATTTCATTCTAACTAAGGATTCTTGTAGTTCCGGAGAATCCGCAGCACTCACTCTTGCATTTCTGCATCTTCCCATGGTGCAGGTCCAGGTACTAGCCGTCGTCGCTGAGTCACGAGTGCACAAACGATTTAGGAGATATTGGCGAGCATCAATAGCTCTGGGCATTCAGCAGTTTCCTCCTATCTAGTGGGCCATCTTTTATATTCAGACAATGGTTTTGTATATGCAGTTTGGATTTGTACGTGTAGATGTCTATTCTGGTTATGTATGTAGATATGTATATTTTAATTTGAGTCTATAGTAGTTCTGTACATGTGACTTCTAGGTCCCGAGTAGGTTGTGTTCGTCGTACCTATATATTGCATGTATCCTTATAATTTGTGATTCAGGATAGGTACGTGAGCATTTTTGTTCATTTCATATAGTATAAAACTTGGTAATTATTGTTTGTTCATATAATTGATTATTATTTGGCAAATAATTTAAATTCCTAAATACTGGAAAAAAAGTAGCATTTGATAATTTTAAAAATTACTTTAAACTTTATATGTTATGAAAATATTTATAATTTATAGTTTTAGATTGAATTTCAGTCTTTATTCCTTGGAAAATAATTATATAGTTATATACATATTTTATTTAATTTTTATAAAAATTTGGTTACTTGCTCTTGCTAATTTTTATCCAATCTTCGTTCCAATTTTTACATACATATATACATACTTGCTCTTGCCTTTTTATTATTGTGACTACGCAAAAAGTTATATAGACAACATAAAACCTAATGGACTCAAAATTAAGAACTCAAAATTATGGGTCAATTAAATACTTATGGCATAATTTTTATCAGCATAAAAAATAAATTATTAGGCTATAATGAATATAAATAAATATAATCAACGATATATATAAAACTGTAACTTAAATACAAAACAATAATTTAATAAAACTAAGTTAATATTTTAGACTATGATAAAAATTAAAACTAATTAAAATTTTAACATTTAAAAAATAAGGATAATTATCGATAAATTCCAAAAATTACAGAAAAATTATTTTAAACTATTTTTAAAATAACAATATAAAAAAGTATAAATTTTTAAAAATGTTGGGCAGAATTTGGTGTCAACAATTAATAACACATGACTCTGATACATATCATTATCTAAAATTTAAATTTTAGAAAAATTTCATATATATACAAAAAAAGTAAAAGGTTTACCAAAAAAATAGTTCATATTTTTTTGAATAAAAATTACCTAAGTAAATGCCTTTTAATTAATATTTATCAAAATTAAATATACTTTTTTTATTATCATTTATAGCAAAAGGTAGCACTATTTTAATAAAATAAGGAAAATACAATACCCAAATCTATACGGGTCGTATAGATTGAAAAGGAAAAAAGACTCGTATTGCTCTTATCTCTTTTATCGCGTCACTTTAGGTTTTATTCATCCGATCTCCATCTCTGTTTCGTAGAATAGATTGGAAAAAGTATATTCACAACAAGATTTTGAGTATCTTGCTTTCTTGTTTGATCAACAGTAGTTTATTTCTTGAAATCTTGATTTGGCTGGTCTGACTTATTCCCTTCTACCTTCTTCACAACAAGATTTTGATCAACAATATTTTCTTTCTTAGAATATTGATTTGGCTCATCTAGGCCGTAACGCTCATGGTCTTTCACAAAAGCTTCTCTTCGCATTTTGGCGACAACGTAGAAGCTACTGTAAATCCCATAAGAAGCATTAGTGACGGTAGCTCTCGAGATGATGGTGTCTAATGCTTCTGCGAACTCGTCGGTATTGATGTTGAAATACCTTTATTTTTATTAGTAGTAAATAGTTCGACTAGAGTCGCTAAAAATACAATATTCACATAAATAAAATTAAATAAGTATTATTAATTTGATTCAGTAATTTAATCAACTATGTACATGCAAAGATGAGAAAAATAATTCAATTATTTATAATATAGATATGTTAATAGTTTATGAATACAATAAGTAATAATTTGGAGTTGAATAATTAAAAGTTAAATAATTAATTGATTAAAATTTAACTTTAAAAAGGACTCCAAGATATAAAAGGAGTAGTTTAACATTTCCAACATAATTTTAACTATTCTTTTTATTTTTTTAAAATTTGTTATATAACATGCTTTTATTAATAATCTAAATTTTAATTAATTTTAAAGTCTTAAATATTAAGAAATTAATAGTAATATTTTTTTTCTTTCAGAGTAAATATAAAGAATTCTAATTCAACAGTAAATGTTGAAATTAAATATTAAATAAATAAATAAGTAAATATTTAATAAATTTTAAAAAATAGTGAAAGAACGATTTTGTCTAAAGGGAAGTCTTTTAATGAAGGTAAAAAGTTCAAACAATATTTCTAAGTGTGTGTGTGTGTGTATTTGTGTATTTTTTTCATGTATCACTCTGTATACATGTGTATAAACATGTATAAATATTATATAAATAGTTTCTAAATGTGTACAGATATTGTATAAATTGTATACAAATGTGTGTCAATATTGTATAAATAGGTATGAAATCTATTGACATTATATAAATGGTGCATAATCGTGTATAAATATTGTATAAATAATTATATAATATATCGATATTGATATTTATTTGACTATCCTG
>JAABOM020062158.1:0-10458 GCA_011800125.2 Solanum clarkiae
TGCATATACATTATGTGAAAAGATGGACAATATACCTGTGACCACATCAGGTGAAGCTTCCAAATTTTGTCGACTCCTCAGAGCATAAGTGTGATTCTAGACTTCGCTAGATCTAGCTGCCCCTCTAACATCTCTATCACAACCTATAGTTGCTTATAGACCCCTAACTAATGGAGGCACTGACGATGATGATGTGATAGTTGACCCAGTAGATTATGCTATATCACCCATATGTCTCCTCAAGCAACTCTCACATATGCCCTGGCGCACCACACCAATAACAAGCATCTGTCCCAACATGACATATACCTGAATGACTCCTTCCACACTATTTACAAGGCTGCGCAGGGGTCATTTGCTGGCCTGCTGAATATCCGCTGTCCGGGCACCTTGCCCTTCACTTCTTGGACCAAACTAATTTCTCCTAGACCCCTGAAGTTGTGATGGAGCACTGGTTGCAGAGTAGGAGGATGATGTCCTAGGCAGTCTATTAAAACACCGAGGCCTAAGCTCACCTTGGGGTGGTGTAAACTGCCTTGTAGACCTGGCCCTCTTGGACTGCACCCTTTCTAACTCTTATGTCCTTGTCCTTTGCCTTTGATCCTCCAATTTCTATGCAAAAGCTTGTATTCTCGCTATATCTATGTCTTTATTCAAGGAAGCAAGGGTACAATCTCTGACCAGATACGTATCCAATCTATCTACATATCGATGAACTTTATCTACCATAGTAGTAACTACATTAGGAGCATATCTGGCCAGGGAATTAAATTGAAGGCTATACTCCCTCACGCTCATATTCCCTTGGTGGAGATTCAAGAACTGATCTGCACGGGCCTCTCGAATCTCTAATGGTAAGTAATGGTCAAGAAATACCTCTTTGAACTCCTTCCAGGTAGTTGGGGGTGCATCTATAACCTTAGATTGCTTCCTAGATTTGTACCACAATATAGCCACACCCTTCAACCTGTATGTCTCGAACTCGACAGCTTCTATACCACTCACATGCATAACATCTAAAGTGTGCTGAATCTGATCAATAAAGTCTTGGGGATTTTCATTAGGATCTGACCCAGTGAAGGATGGAGGATCCAAATTAAGGAAATCACGTATCCTTGTGCCAGCTGCCCTATTCGCACCACCTACACCTATAACCGGACCTTCCTATCTTTGACCTTGTCCAGCAACTACACGGGTCAATAGTTGGACTGCATTTCTCAAATCCTGCATGGTAGCATTGATAGGTGATTTTGGGGGAATTTCACTACTTCCAGGTTCATCAGGAGCTGGAGGGGTTGGAGATGTCTATAACACTCATCTTGAGCCTCATTTCGTTGTCTCACTTGACTAGGTATACCAACCACTACTTATACTCCTATCTTTTTACCTTTGTTTTTCCTGGTTTCTGGCATACTTGTTGTACAAAACAATTAGGGGTTAGACATAATCCACCTATTACACTTAGCTCTATGGCACGATCTAAAGAACGAATCGAAAGTAACCACTACTAAATGCCACTTAGCATCCTGCTTATAAATGTGGTGCACAACACATCGATAAACAAGACTCTATACAGACACAACTTTGTAGACTCCCTAGGATGATCCGCTCTGATACCACTTCTGTCACGCCCAAAGTCCCATTAGGGCGGACTGGCACCCGTTGCCGATAAGACAGAGGAGAACCAACCTGTATCCATGCACTTTCTATAAATATTACAAGGGATTTATATATTTGACATGCCTTTAAGAAAATAAACAATGATAACAAGTTAAAAGGAAATGCATATTGCCAAGCCGTTGGGGCCACGTTGTCTAAAGTACGAGACATGACCACACTTTAATTTATGTAGTCTACAAAGCCCCGAGGTAAGTAAAAGTATCTGATAAGAGTCGGGATAGGCCCCGCCTCGGCTAACTATATAACACAAAAATATAAGCTCTAGATACACAAAACTCCGAAGCAACCTGGAGCTTGGTAACAGTAGCTGGATATCCTGTACTCCTACTAGGGAGATCTACTGACACCTATACCTGCAGCATGAAATGCAGGTCCCCTATAAGAGATGTCAGTACGAGATAATATACCAAATATGTAAGGCAAGAAACATTGTGTATGAAGTAACAACTCAAATGAAACTATGCATTTGTGTAGGATAAGAGACCACCCTTAGTTATACTATGGGATCATGTACTTTATGTTCTTTTTATTACTTTACCTTTACTGTATAATCTGTGCATAGCAAGTAATACAAATGACCAACTGATCAGTGGTAAATCTATACCGGAATCAGCCCTGGATAGGCTTTTCCTTTAACCCCTTGGGTTACCCCCCATGATAGGATCAACCCTGGCTAGGTGATTCTTCCACTCCTTGGGTTACCATCCATCAATAAACAATATACTTTACCTTTCAACTACCTTTGAGATGATTCTTTTGGTGGTCACAATATTGGAGCTGTCGGACTATAGATGTAGCATGTGAGATGTAGATAATCATACAAGACAAGATGATGATGAAAAGAGTACGTTACACAAATAATGAAATGCGTATGAGATGAAACAACTTGTGAACTTTATTTAGCAACAAGAACCCATGTAACTTGGTATCACGTATGTATGCAGATTTTAAGATGACTATGTATGGGAGCATATGAACATGTGAAAGAGTGGAGACACGGTTAAATAGTTGTGTCAGAGTTGGTAAGTGCCTTTATGTGCCAAGGAGGGATCTATGTTTCATGCCAAATAATATGAACTCAAGTAGCCTTACATACCTCGTTGTACGACCTCGTTATTACCTCGATATAACCTTTCTTTCCTCCAAATAATTATCTACAACATAGTAGGTGATAAAACTAGCATTAGCAGCCAATAGATACATCTTGGCAGCCCAATCTTATAAAAAACAACATATGGGCAGCAAGCGTATAATTATAAACCCGAGCGTATTCTCTCAACCTTTCCACACCTAATCATATTTTCTACTACACATTCTCATATACATATCATGTGCAGCTTGTTTTAGTGTAATAACAGTCTTATAACAGCCTACAAAGCACAACACATAATGATTCTACACAACATACAAATAGGCGGCATAACGTTATGTCCCTTCGCCATATTTTGACGTCGACAATCCCGAACCTGTTTCAACTTTACCCAAACTGTCCTCAACCCATATATACATAGAAATTTCCCTAAAATAGTCTTAAAATAGTACCAAAGTATTCATGAAGGATGTGAGGCAATAGCCTCCCATCCATCAGCCCACAAGTTTGTACTAAGAGTACAATTGCGATATCCTAAAAGAACTTACTTTTGCGGACCATAAAAGTGGTGCAGCAGCTTCGTTATATCACTAACAAACTATACCTTGTTCTTACTTCACAATTCAGCTAACCAAGAAGAGAAAATCCTCTTGAATAACAAGAAAACTTCACAACAATCTTTAGGACACATGCTGTCCAAATTTTTCAGCATATACCTAACCAACAAAGTTTGTGTATTTTTTTCATGAAGAAACCTTACTAAGAACACAACTATAATCACTTACCTTTATCTTCAAGGTCGAGGGCCTCTTTAAGAACCCTAAAAGCTTCTTTTGGCTGCTTTACAAAGTCAAGAAAGAAGAACAAAGAAGCTTTATGAAAGCTGAAATTTTTCAAGTCTAAGAATGAATTAAAATTTGTTGCTTGTAACCCCTTTTAAAGGATTACTTTGGCCGAATTTATTTCACCTTTTAAGCCTTATTTTATCAAGTTAGTAATGTACCATTTTTCCTCTTTCACTTGGGCCTTATTGGGTTGCAAACTAATGGGCCTTGGCTGCCCATTTTTCCCCTGTCTCTTAGTTAGTTTGGGCCTAAATTATTAAAGAAATTGTTATATCTTTGGGCTCTTCTAATATCTTTCTTGGGCTGAAAATATAGTCCATTTATGATGCTAAAACATGGGCTAAAGTTACACTCTTAACACGGACTTTATTCATAATCGAACTTGGACAAATGCGACGTCGGTCCTCGTCTCTGTTTAGCTAGCAATTTAAGCTAAGCAAGTAGGTGACTCACCTGCTAGCTTCCTAAGTCCTGCAAGCACTTCAATTCTCTCACTTTATTTAGGGTCATGGTCTTCTTAATTTGACATAAAACTTATTTATACTTGACCCTCTTCAGCGTTAGACATACATATCACCCTCTAATTTGAGATTCAAGCACTTTTAAAAATGGACGCTAATTTGATCAAACCATATCATGTTTAATTTGCATAGTACTAGTATTGTAAGATATAAGGTGTTACAAAAATGACCTATATCAGTCATGGATAAAGTGTAGGAGAGGGTGGGTAAAAGTCTAGAATGTCCCTCATTAAAACTTTAGCCAACAAGAAAAAGTTGAACTATGATGGAGCAGTCCAAGTTGTGGACTTGCTTCACATTAGTTCATTTCTTTACATAACGCATAAATCGCACCTATCAAATGAATTTTATATGTGAGAATAACCCTTCTTTGGGAATCTCTCCGACGTGGAGGTATCACACACTTTATTGGAAATTGCATTATGCCCTAAAATATTATCTTTAGCTCCGGTTGGCCAAAAATGCAACCGAGACCACTTCCCTCTCAATTTTTTGTCTTGATATTATTCTGCCTTGGATTTGTCAAAAAAATTTGTGGTGATGTGTTTCACGGGCAATCTCTTATCTTGGTAAATTACCAGGTGTAATAATTTGATTTCCTTAATTGTTCTTTTTTAATCTTTTGACTTTAGATTTCAATTATGCAAGTTTAAAGCAACTGAAAAATTTTCTTCAAAATAACTACAGATTGAATAGAGAGTGATACACATATTTGGTATGATCTCACTTGGACTTTTAATATATATGTATGCATTAATAAATTTTATATTGAAAAAAAATTATGTTATTTGAGGTCAATGTTATAAAGTTTGTACTCTTATGAAGTAGCTTTGGTTTTATTAGAACTTGAATTGAATCATAAGTATCAATTTTATTTGATTCTATAAATTATTACGATATTTAATTGATAGTTTAATTATGTATATCTAGGATTTTGCACATTTATACATTTACTTTTTTCATTTGTATTTTCAGTCGTTTATCAATTTGTCTTGAGAATGAATTTGTTTATCAAATGACATATCTTTTAAATTAAACAATGCTCAAAATAATAGAAATAAAACAAAATCATGTCACAAGCTATTAAAAAAAAAGATATAACAAGGCTAAGTAATACAGATTACAGTAAAACAACAAATAAGGACACTAATAGGATACATTTTTTTTATTGTATTGTCACGACCCAGACCTGGGGTCTAGGATTGACATGGCGAATGGGAATCCAAGAGTCCCCAAACAAGCCTCAAAGTACCAAAATTCACATCATTGCTTTGGAAGCGCATTCAAATTAAACACATAGTTCTAAGGGAAGGGAAAGTAGGACTCACACTATGGGGATATCTTAGGAAAAGGGATTACCATGGATTCACATAGCATATAGCACATAATGACTAAGGGGCAGGTAAGTATGACTCATGCTATGGGAAAAATGCAGGACTCAGGATCTTTCACATTTCCACATCAAACATACATATATATCCTAATCCCATAATCAATCCATAATAGTCATACCCAAAGGATAACCATAATCATAAGATTCAAATACAACACATAACAAAGATCCGACGAGAGTCTACAAGATGTCCAACAATTCCTCTAGTCATAAGATAGGACGGGGACCAAGACATGTTCCGGGCTTACCCTCAAAGTATAGATAACGTAAACAACAACTTAAGATAGAGGAAAGGTGGCTTGTCCTAGGACTCACCACAACCAATGTCTCAAAATCCGATCTAGTCATCGAATGGTGGATGAAAGTAATCTCCGGTCCCTACATAGTGAGATCTTGTAGGCAAAAATATGCGTTAGTACGTTTGAATGTACTAAGTATGCGAGGTGCAATGCATGTAACTTACCAAAATCTGCATATGATGTTAGATGACAAGGACACATAATATTGAAAGAGCTATAATAAGGGATATAGTATAACAAGATGCTATGAAATTCATGATGCATGAAGTGAAAATGATGCTCATATACATAGTAGGGATGTGACCTTAACCAACATGAGTTAGACCAAGCAAGCTATTACTTGGAATTCCGATGAAATTCCCTCATTGGTAAAGAGGTGGCGACTTGCCTAAGGTAAATCGTACTTCACCTTACTAGACAACTCTCATTTCGTATGAAGTAACGTTCCTTACGGGAAAACTCCCATTTCGGATAGGATTTTCACATATAGCATATCAATTCATATCATACCATGTCATCTCCTTACGGGACAACTCCTATTTCAGAGGCATCTTTCCTTACGGGACAACTGCCATTTCGGAAAGGAAAACCTATGCTAGGCACATAGTTCGAGGAAAGAGAAAGGACCCTCCTCTCATTAGTGCTAAGTCATCATCCAACAAGAATACATATATATATATATATATATATATATATATATATATACATATGCTTCAAAAGACAATATTTATTTCCAAGACCATTTCAATGTATTCTTAATCTTTAAAGCCAAATACCATTCATAGTAATTCATACTTAGGCTCAAATGTCAAAATCGTAGTTTATAGTCATAATACTTATGCATAGGAATAATCCATTCGTATACAAAATGGTGCAAGCACCCAAAATTCTCAAAGAGTCATAATCAATAGACATATATGTGATCACATTCTTGTCATAACCAATACCATATCAAAATTATATCATAAAACATAATTGAGTTTAACTCATAACATAATTTCTCAAAATATTCCAATGTCATGAATGCAAATGTTATGAATGATATGAGGAAGACATGTGTAATTAGGATTAAATCTAAAATCAACAATATAATATGAAATTGAAGTAAATACACCATTAAATCTATATTTAAATCCAACATAAGATCACTCACTCATAAACAAGTCTTAAAAAGGGGCATACATATACATAATTTTATAAACCAATGTAAATCATTATTTTATAATTTAAATCAACTTAAAATTAGTAAATAAGCATAACCATATACTATTTTAATTTAAGGAATCATATTATTCAAAACTCCAATTTAAAGTAAGTAAAGGTCATGTAAATTTCTTGAAAATAATTTGGGTCTCCTTGATTGGAAGTAACTAAGGATCAAAATCCACATACCTTCACCAAGATGAAGAAAAACCCCAACGAATTTGAAGAAGAATTGAGTTCCCTAACTCAAGTGTTGAAATCTCCAAGAGTTCCTTTGTGAAAATCTTTTGAGAGGATTTAAAATATGAGGAGTGATTTTGAATATTTGAAATAGGTTTTAGGTCTTTAGATGACCATGGAATAGCATAGAAATTCCCAAAAAACCAATAGAAATAATCGAATTTATGAAAATGCCATTAATGAATCGGGTAGAAAAATGATAAAGTGTCACTACACATGAGGCCTCATGGCCTGTGTGGCACTCCACGGTCCGTGTGGAGTGCCCGTGAACCCACACTTAGGCAAAAATCTGGAAATTGGAACTTGGCTCAACACTTAGAATTTTTTAGCACCAAAGTGAGCTCCACGGTTGGGTACAAAGCCTGTGAGCCTCATCACGGTTCGTGGGGCTGGGAGTGGCATCAACCTTGGCAAAAATAATCCTCCCACGCCAACCTTGAAGACCTCAAGTCCATCTAAATGGCCCGTCCCACTCGCCACGGTTCGTGGGGTGAACCATGGTGCAACACTTAGACAAGAATAATTCTCCACACCAAGATTGAACCAGAGTTACGATTTTCTCAATCTTTGAAGGCCATACGGCTAGTACCACTGATCGTAAGGCCATTCCCACGTGTGGCAACACTACACAGGAGGGTCTTATGAAAATAGGCATAACTTCTTCATCCAAACTCTAAATGAGATGAAACTAAGTGAGTTGGAAAGATAATTCAAAGAGCTTTAATTTGATAAGTCGTGATCCACCCAATTCATTTTGTGCAAAGAGATATGCCCATTTAAAATTGACTCTTCTATCGATACTTGTGAAAAACTTAGCCAATGAAATTCCATTGAACTTGACTTGACGTAGGAGACCAATTATGGCCTTAAACAACATAAATAAGCTTGAATTGAAGGTTTGAAACTGAACTTAGATCAAGTTTGGAGGTTCTATAAGGGGTCACCTTGGCCCAAAACTTTCCAAAACCAAATCTCAAGCGTCACTAAAGCTATGCAAAATCCGGGTCCTTACATGTATTTAGAATTTTAGATGATAAGTTTTTTTGATTTTATATTATTAAAAGTCATAACAAAGCATAATCCTAATTTCATAAAGAACAATCAAAAGAAAAAGGATTAAATTAGGGGGAAACACAAAAGAAGAAGATAATATCCCGAATTTTGTAATCGTAGGAGTTTTCATAACAACTTTTTATTTGCTACATTTTCACTTTTTTTGTAACTATAGTAATTTTCACCCCATATCTTTACCCCTAGTAGTCTCCCCCCCTCCCCTCCCCCCCTCCCCCTCAAAAAAATTATAGTAGTTTTAAAATTCAAAGATATATTTTTAAAAAGTGTTACTATTTGAACCAAACACTAAGATAAAAAAATGAAAATTAAAATTAAAATTAAAAAGGCAAATTTAATGATGTATGCAAACACCAGGACAAAATATTTTAAAATTGAAGTTCAAAATTTAAATGTGACACTTACAGTTTTTGAGATGGTTATATCTTCTCCATTTTATCTTAATTATATATAAAAATAATAATAAATTCAAACAAAGATTAATTAATACAAACCAACTTCAAAACTTCTTCTTTCTTTCTTTTTCTTTTTGGAAGTTATGTGCTTTTGGCAAAGCAGAGATGAAATCATGCATTTAAATTCATTTCCATTTATGATTTTTTAAGTTGTTTTTCCTTTTGTTTAATTGCTACATTTATTTTAATCACTTAGGACCATGGGTGTGATTTATTTATTAGTCAAAAGGGGTCCACCATACAATGTTCCGCCCAAAGGCCCATACAAAAGGAAGACATTGCCTAAAAAGGCATTGTCATTCAAACACACCTCTAAGAAATAGTGTTTCCTAACTTTACTCTACATGCCTCATTCTTTCTCACTGTCCGCCATATCAAATGCTCCCCTGGGTTTGTTCCTCTAGCTTCCTTCAACTTTGGGTTTCCAATTATTATCTCTATGTTTGGCTTGTTGCATCTTTGGAAAATGGCTATCAAAGGTAATGTTTTCTCTTTGCTCTTCTTTCTCCTAGCATTCACCGTCACTTGAGTCTTTTTCTTTGCAGGATGTACTTTGGTTCTATGGAATCTAAAGCGTCTAACCCGGAATATGTATGAAGTAAATCTATTCAATATTCAGTTCCAAAAAAATTCTTAGAAACCTTTTTTTACTCCATTATGAATAGTATTTCTTTTTATGATAAATTAGAAAAACTCATGTTATTAAAGAAAAACACACACAAAAATAATAATTTTAGCCCAAAAATGGCCCAAGTACAATCCTACAAATTTAAAAAAGATGAAGAGAAAAGCCAAAAAGAAAATAATGAAAAAAATCAAAAGATATACAAAAGTTCCAGAGACAACAATCCGACCCACTCCTTCATTTTGTTCTGACGATCTCACCTCAAGCATCATTTCTCAGCAACAAATCTAACAAGCTTAAGTGACATCCACAACGAGATTTACAAGGCTCACAAACGTCATGAGTTTGATCTCTTTGAAGACTTCTTCAGCTTACAAATTATGCTTTCAACACCATATTCAAGTTAAGGTTTAAGATCAAACAAGCTTAGATAAAATTGCTAAAATGAGGTCTAACTTAATATGATTTTGAATTCTACAAATTGAGCTCTAATGAAATTGATGCCACTGCAAGAACCCTCTATTTTAGAAGGTATTGAACTTTTTTTTAACGACCCCAAGAAATACCCAAAAACTTTCCTAGGAATACTCCCATAATCATAATTCCCTTGTATCTCAAATCGGGGATACTTAAACACCCCTCCATGTAGCTAGGAAAGACCCTATGATGTTTTTTTTCTTAATATCTCAAATTCGTGCAGAATTTTACAAATCTGACTGCATATTCTTGTTCAGAGGGAAAATTGCATACAAAACAAGTACCTACAAGGTATACTTTGTTTGTGCCAAGAAAAATAATTTTTGGTGAAACTTTGCAAAATCAATAGTTGTTCGCAACGCAGACTTGACAAGGACTAGTTCAAAAAGTTCCAAAGTTTGCTCTTTTTCACTCCAGGGCAATTGGCTAATAACCCTATACCTATATACACAAAAATCCTTCATTGTCTAGCCATTTTGAGTCCTAAAAACCAACCAAAAACCTCTCAAAATCCTCTCTAATCTTCATCAAATTCTCCATCCATTCTCAAGGTTTTCAA
>JAABOM020062159.1:0-10457 GCA_011800125.2 Solanum clarkiae
CTCTATATAATGTTAGGGATGACCAAGCCTAGCACGGGGAGTTGTAGGCTCGGGTAACCTATCGAGGGATTGCTACCTTGATCACCTAGCTCGGGCGGGTGGTAGGCCTGGGTAGCCTTATTGGGTGTTGGTACCCGACAACCTTGATGGGGGTTTTGTACTCTATCAACCTCGATGGGGGGTTAGTACTCCATCAACCTCGGTAGGGGGTTTGTGCTCCATCAAGCTCATGAAGCGGTTAGTACCTCATGTGTCTATCAAAGGGGGTGGTAGGCCTTCGCTTGCACTAACATAGTCACTGCTTACATTCGTATTATATTCTATATAACCATCATTTTACTTCAAGCATCATTCACACATGTCATATTACTAGTATGCTATTCATTGCTTCTGATTATGCATTTTGCCTATAATATCTACCTCTTGTTTCATTGCATCCTATATATTTAATACATTCAAAGTTACTAATGCATACTCTATGTCTACATGATGTAACCATATAGGAACCGGCGCACCGCTTGATCATTCTTCTCCTCCATCTAGCTAGTACGACTTCTATCAAGCTTGTTGGTGAGTTCTCCATTCTGGGGATGTTACTTATGATCTCTTTCTATGTATTAAGACATTCTCTTTGACTTATGTATTGACTATGAGGGTGAGCCTCGTTGCTTTGTATTGACCCCCGCTCTTATCTATATAGTAGAGGTATTGTTGGATATGTTATGTACCAATGCTATGAGCTTTAACTCTATTGACTCTTGATGTTCATGATATGGAAATTACCTTTAGTCCCTATCCCCTTTGTTTTCATTTATCTCTTACTATCACTCTAATTGCCTATGCGATCAAGGATGTGTAATGATATGCTATGAGGCTTGTTTGGGATTCCTTTGAGTTCTCTATTTGTCGATCATGTCTAAGCCCTAGGCTTAGGTCGTGACAGGTAGGCCCAGGTGCCACTCCTTCTTTTGTTACTCTTTTTATTGCCAAAAAGTTTCATGTTGAACCCGAGTTGTTATGTGAGTCTTATGAGGTGTTTACTCCTATTGGTGCATCCATTTTTGCTAGAAGGGTCTATAGAAATTGCCCCATTTTCGTTTTGCATAAAATATTGCCTTGTGATTTGGTTGAGTTGGAAATGGTGGATTTTGATGTCATTCTTAGGACGGATTAGCTGCATGCATATTATGCCTCTATTTATCGTAGAACCCGTAGGGTCAAATTCTAATTTCCTAATGAACCAGTCCTTAAGTGGGAGAGTCATGATGTGGTAGTTAAGGGTAGGCTTATTTCTTGCATTAAAGCCCAAAGGTTGATTTCTAAAGAGTGTCTCTATCATCTTGTAAGGGTTAGGGATGTTGAGTCCAAAGTCCTTCCTATAGACTCGGTTCTAGTGGTGAATGAGTTCCTTGATGTCTTTCCTAATGAGCTTCCCGGTGTTCCTCCTGAAAGGGAAATGGATGTTGGCATAGATCACCTTCCCGATACTCAACCCATTTCCATTCCCACTTACCGTATGGCCCCGGTAGAGTTGAAGGAGTTGAAAAAGCAATTGAGGGATTTGTTGGGAAGGGGTTTATTAGGCCTAGTCAATCACCTTGGGATGCACCTGTTTTGTTTGTGAAGAAGAAGGATGGTTCTCTTAGAATGTATATTGACTACCGGCAACTTAATAGAGTCACCATCAATAATAAGTACTCTTTACCAAGAATTGATGATCTTTTTGACCAACTTCAAGGGGCTAGTCACTTCTCTAAGATTGATCTTCGATTCGGGTATCACCAAGTGAAAGAGAGGGAGTGTGACATTCTCAAGACAGCCTTCTGGACTAGATTTGGGCACATGAATTTGTGGTTGTGTCTTTTGGGTTGATCAATGCACCGGCTATCTTCATGGATGTTATGAATAGGGTATTCAAACCCTACCTTGATTTATTTGTGGTGGTATTTATTGATTATATCTTGATTTATTCCCATAGTAAGAAGGAGCAGTTGTATGCCAAATATGAGAAATGTGAGTTTTGGTTGAAAGAGGTAGCCTTCCTAGGTCATGTGATGTCAAGTGATGGTATAAAGGTGGATCCTAAGAAGAGTAAGATAATTAGAAATTAGCCTAGACCTTTGACTCCATCAGACATTAGGAGCTTCTTGGGCTTAGCGGGTTACTACCGGAGATTTGTGAATGGGTTCTCTTCTATTGCTTCTCCCCTAACTTAGTTGACCCAAAAGAAGGCAAAGTTTGTATGGACCGATGAGTCTGAACGAAGTTTCCAAACATTGAAAGATAAAATTGTCTCTGCTCCTATCTTATATCTACAGGAAGGGTTTGTTGTGTATTGTGATGCCTCACGGATTGGTTTGGGTTGTGTCTTGATGCAAAATAGTAAGGTGATATCTTATGCCTCTAGACAACTTAAGGTGCAGGAAAAGAATTATCCTACCCATGATCTTGAGTTAGTCGTTGGGGTATTTGCTTTAAAGATTTGGCATCATTACTTGTATGCGGTACATGTTGATATGCTCACCGATCATAAGAGTCTCTAATATGTGTTCACCCAAAAAGATCTCAACTTGAGGCAACGAAGATGGTTAGAGCTACTTAGGGATTATGATATGAGTATGCATTATCACCCCGGTAAGGCTAATATTGTGGCCGATGCTTTTAGTTGGGTGTCTAAGGGTAGCCTAGCACATGTTGATGACGGGGGCAAAGAAGTGGCTAGGGAGGTTCATCGGTTGGCTAGATTGGAGTTAGGTTGGGAGAGGTTGATAATGGGGGTATTGTGGTTGTTGATGGCTCTAAGTCTTCAATGGTTGCGGAGGTGAAGGCAAAGCAAGATCTTGACCCCGCCTTTTAGAATTGAAGGCCTTGGTGAGAGATGGCAAGGTGGAGGTTTTCTCCCAAGGGGGAGATGGTGCCCTTAGGTACCAAGGTAGATTGTGTGTGCGTAATGTTGATGACTTGAGAAAGAAGATTCTAGATAAGGCTCATAATTCCTTCTATTCTATTCACCTTGATTCTAATAAGATGTATAGAGATTTGAGGGAAGTGTTTTGGTGGGGTGGCATGAAGAGAGATATTGCTAAGTTTGTATCTGGTTGCCATAATTGCCAATAAGTCAAACCCAAACATCAAAGGTCGGGTGGCCTAGCCCAAGATATAGAGTTTCCTTCTTGGAAGTGGGAGGAAATTAACATGGATTTTGTGGTTGGGTTGTGGTTCATAGAATGACAAAGTGGGCTCATTTCCTACTGGTTAAGACTACTTAGGGTGCCGAAGATTATGCTAAATTGTACATTCATGAATTGGTTAGATTGTGCGGGGTGCCCTTGTCTATCATGTCGGATTGTGGTGCTCAATTCACTTCTCACTTTTGGAGGTCCTTCCAAAGAGGTCTTAGTACCAAGGTCAAGTTTAGTACGGCCTTTCACCATCAAACGAATCACCTAGCCGAAAGAACTATCCAAACTCTTGAGGATATGCTTAGAGCTTTTGTTTTGGAGTTTAAGGGTAGTTGGATGACCATCATTCACTTATTGTGTTTCCTTACAACAATGGCTATTATTCTCGCATTGGTATGGCTCCTTTTGAGGCTCACTATGGTAGACATTGTAGGTCCCTAGTTGGATGTTTTGAAGCGGGAGAGATGACTTTGTTAGATCCGAATCTGGTTATAGAGGCCATAGAGAAGTTAAGGTTAATAAGGGAAAGGTTGAAAATAGTCCAAAGTCGTCAAAAGTCCTATGTCGATATGAGGAGAAGGGGGATTGAATTTAAAGTTGGTGATTGGGTCGATTTGAAGGTATCACCCATGAAGGGCGTGGTTCGTTTTGGTAAGAAGGGTAAATTGAGTCCAAGATTTGTGGGTCCTTATAAGCTGTTGAGAAGGATAGTTAAGGTGGCCTATGATTTGAAGTTGCCCAATGATATGATTATGACTCATTCGGTCTTCCATGTGTCTATGTTGAGGAAGTGTATGGGTGACCTATTTGAAATGACCCTAAAAAGTCTTCGAATATGTGCCTCGAAAGTGCCCAAAATCGTAATTTCCATATATCTAAAAATCCATTCTTTATTTCAAAAATTCGGCTTCATATTCTTGTTCAGGGTCAAATTTAGGGGGAAAAGGGTCTAACCCCGATTTTTAAGCAACCGTATCAAATTATGAAATTTCAAAGTGGCACGAAAACAGTGTTGTTTCCGCGTTACCCTGCGACGCACATATGTGTTCAAATGGTCCAGTTTTATATTTCGGTCCAAGACTTTTAAATCTTGGGCCAAGACCTTCCCACATGAGAAAACATCTATATTTAGCATTATTTCACCTTCATATCAACCAAGACATTTCCCAATACTCACTCAAACCCTTAGTCCTATATTTCTCTCAAGATTCAAGTCTCAAACCCTCATCCGTATTTCAAGGTTCTCTTTCAAGCTTCAAGTCTCCATCTCCAATCTTCACCAAGCTCATCTCCAAAGCTAAGGTATGTAGGTTTTAGCCATTGGGTCCTTCCACACATGGTGCCCTAACCTCCTTTCTACTCAATTTGCATTATTTAAAGTTGATTTTATAATTGGGTTTACTGGTATGAATATGTCTATGAACTATGTTAAAGCTATGTAAAACTGTAACCGATTTGTTAGGTATTGAGCTATAAATCTTGGAACTATTGTAAGATTTGATGAGGGATTTTGATGTATATTGCTTGAGGGTATTGCAAGGTGTTGATTGATAGTTTTACAATGGATTTTCTTGCATGATTTCATCTATAAATTGCATGATCTTGTACCCCTATTACACACCCATCAAGTGTTTGATAAAATATCCGGATATGGTTTCTTGAGGAATTGAAGGTCCAATGCATATCTTATAAGTTGAATAACTTTATGATGATGAAATGAATGTTTATAAGAGCTACATTTTTTAGAATTATCTATATTATTCTAAGATAGCCATGCCTTGATGAGGAGGTACCATGCCTTGACCACTATGATAAAAGGGATGATGTTCATTAACCAAATTGAGGGGTTGATACCTCATTAACCAAATTGAGGGGTTGATACCTCATTAACCAAATTATGGTGTTGATACCTCAATTGCCTTAACGGTGTATGGTGTATGTTACTAACCAAATTGAGGGGTTGATACCTCAATCACCTAGGATGGGAGGTGGTAAGCTCATTATCCAAAGGATAGTCTCTTTCTACTTACATACTATATTCTATATAAGTATGATTTTACTCCAATCACCATTCATATATGTCATATTCTTATTATGTTATCCATTGACTATGTTTCTGCATCTCGATTACGTTGCTTATCTCCTGTTGCATTGCATCCTACATACTTAGTTCATTCAAACGTACTAACACATACTTTATGCCTACATGATGTTACCATGTAAAAATCGGAACTCCATTTGGTCATCATCCAGTTCCACGTGGCTAGAGGTATCCATTCAAGGTAGTTGGTGAGTCCTCCATTCCAGGGACATTGGTTTTCATTTATATGTTATGTATTAAAGACTATGTTTCCTTTTGATATGCTTTGACTATGAGGATGAGCTCGATTACTTGTCTTGGCCCCTGCTATGTTCTATGTTAGAGGTGTTGTTGGACAAGATATGTATTATGCTTAAGTTCTGGCTTACTTATGATATTCAAGCTATTTAAATATAAGTCTTTCTCCCTTAGTCCCAATTCCCCTTGTTTATGTTTCTTATGTTGACTTATCTTGCTTCCGCGACCAAAGATGTGTAATGATATGCTATGAGGCTTAATTGGGGTTCCTTTGGGTTCTCCATTCGCCGGTCTCGTCTAGGCCCTAGGCTTGGCTCGTGATAAAGATGGTACTAAAGCACTAGGTTGATAGCTCCTCGAAGTCTAACACACCGCATCAATTAGAGTCTTATTCATATTTGTGTTGTGCACCACAACTATTAGTAGGTTGTTGTGAGACGTATTAGGAAAAGTTTCCCTTCTTTATGTTTTAAGTCATGCTATAGAGTTGGGTTTAATTTTTTCCCTAATGATTGTTTTTTGCTATGTTAGATCATGTCTAACACTCGAGGAAGAACAGCCCAAACTCCTGAGTAGCAACCTACTAATGGTGAGCTCCAGGATGCTCTCACTATGCTTGCCCAAGTTGTGGCCTACCAAGTCAACCAAGGGGCCCAATCCCCTCATGCTACTACCTCAGGATATAGGGTAAGGGACTTCATGAGGATGAATCCTCTGTTGTTTTATAGGTCAAAGATAGATGAAGATCCACAAGAGTTCATTGATGAAGTCTACAAGATTTTGAATATCATGGATGTTGGGCCGAATGAAAAGGCGGAGTTGGCGGTGTACCAACTCAAAGGGGTAGCCCAAATATGGTATGATCAATGGAAGGGTGAGAAGGAAATTGGTAATATGGTGCTTGTGGAGGAGCTTAAATTGGCTTTCCTTAATCGGTTTTTCCCTCTTGAGCTTAGGGAAGCTAAGTTGGTATAGTTCATGAACTTGAAATAAGGTGTTATAAGTGTGATTAAGTATTCCCTCAAGTTTAATCAACTTTCAAAGTATACTCCTCACTTGGTGGACGACCCTAGATCTAGGATGAATAAGTTTGTTATGGGGGTCTTTGACTTGGTGAGTGAAGAATGTCGGTCCCTCCTTGCTAATTAGTGACATGGACTTGTCTCGGTTGATGACTTATGCCGAGCAATTGGAGGAAGAAAAGATGAGGAAGAAGAGGGGTAAAGAGACCAAAAGAGCCCATTTTGAAGGGAAGTTCCAAAGTCCCAAGGATAGTGATGATGCTATATGTCCAACATGTGGTAAGGTTCATAGAGGCGCATGCTTGAAAGGCACCAATGCTTGTTTCCATTATGGTGAGGAGGGACATAAGAGGAAGGATTGTCCTCGTAATCAAGGTAAAGGTGAAGATGTTCGTCCTCAAGGTGGTGCTCCAAGGTACAATCAGTTCAATGCTCTCCAAGGAAGGCGAAGGGAAAATGAGGCACCCAATGATGCCACCTGTAAGTTGAAGTTTCCTTTGACTTGGATGTTTATGCATTGATAGGTCCGATGTGTCACTATTTCTTTCATTTCTCTTATGGTTGTTGGTGGGATTCCTTCTGTGTCCCCAAATGTTGCATGGAATTGTTGTTGTTTATTCATTAGTGGTTCTATTGTTGATGGTTAAGGCTTTTGGGGATTGTTTCATGATTTTATTTCTTGAGGAATTGTCTTGTGCTTTGGTTAAATTAGGTATGCTGGTTTTTGATGTCATATTTGAGGTGGATTAGTGGCATGTATGGTATGGCTCCATTATTTATAAGGCCCATAGGTTAGATTTCAATTCCCTATGAAACTGTCTTTGAGTGGGAGGTTGCCAAATAATAGCAAAAGAGGTAAGTCTATTCTTGTCTTAAGGTTCAATTGATCTCCAAGGGTTGCCCCAGGTTCTTATTGCATAGAAGTCTTGTCTAATGGTCTTGGATGAACTTAGCTTGATGTGTTGGAGGTTTGCGGTAGGTTGGGCTATTTGCATAGCATGTTTCAAATGAGTGTAGAACCCGTAAGGTTGTTGTATGATGGTTGAGGATGGTCGATCTATTTGGTCAACTACAATAGGGTAGTCATTTCTCTAAGATTGATCTTTGGATTGAGCTTTATCCCCGAGTGAGCGTTATTAGTATTGGTGGAGTTGTTTGGTTGATTCATGCATTGGCTATGTTTATGGTCTCAAGAATAGGGTCTTCAAACTCTACCTTGGTATGTTTGCGGTGGTCCCTAGTAATGAAGTATTGATTTATTTAGAGCTTGTGAATTAGTTGGAGGTAGTGTTACAAGTCTTGGAGGATGAGAGGTTGTTTGCTAAATATGATAGGTTGTGAATTATGGGTAACAAGAAGGTGGTTGGAATTCTGTAAGGATTATGAATGAGTGTGCATTATTTTTCCCGGGTAAGGTTAATGTTGTGGTCGGTGCTCTAGGTAGCCTAGCATGTTTGTTGATGATGGCAAAGAGGACACTAGTGGGGTCCATTGGTTGGTTACGTTGGAAGTTAGGTTGAGGGAAGTTGAGCATGGTGATGTAGCATTCTTGATAGTTCCAAATCTTCTTTGATTGAGGAGGTCTAGTTTAAGCGAGACCTTGATTCCGCTTTACCAGGATTGGAAGTTTTGGGTGGAAATATGGTAGTCTCCCAAGGGGAAGATGGTGGTTCGTGGCAACAAGTGAATATGTGTGGCTAAGGTTGACAAATGAGTTATAGATTGTGAGTCCTTTTAGAGTGTAGAAAAAGCTGTTAAGGTTGCATATGGATGGGATTTGCCTAGGGATATGATTGTGGTTTGTTTGGTTCTTCATGTCTCTAGGTTGAGGAGACGTGTTAGTGGTTCTAGTGCTATAGAAGTCTTTGAGATGGTGGTTGATATGGAGGATAAGTTGACTTAGGAGAAGGTCCCGGTGGAGGTGTGGATGGATGAGTGAAGAAGTTGACTAATATTGATGTGGTGTTCATCAAGGCCCTTTTGGTGGAGTCGTCTATTCGTATGTGTTTCTCGGGGAGCCGGTGCAAGCATGGAAAGAAATATCCATATTTCACTCATTCTATTCAAGCTTATGATGACATCTCAAGTCCATTACTATGATTTCAAGTCTTATGTTTCAACCCTTGTTATTCATATGCATCCATGTTTAAGTTGGCAAGTTTATAATGATTTTACACTTATGATGAGATTTTCAAAATGGTGTTTTAAAATGTATTGTTGCATTCTTATTGGGGCTGATCTCCTTATGATTACTCTTCTCTTATACCTTTCTTTGTCATTCGGGGACGAATGTTCCACCAAGGGGGAGATATTGAAATGACTCTAAAAAATGCCCAAAAAATGTGCCTCGGACGTGCTCGGAATAGTAAATTCCATATATTTAAAAATCCGTTTATTATTTTGAAAATTCGGCTGTATATTATTGTTCAGGGATCAATTTTAGGGGGAAAAGGGTCTAATCCTGATTTTTAAGCAACCCTATCGAATAACAAAATTTCAAAGTGGCACAAAAACAGTGTTGTTTCACGTTACCCTAGCGACGCGTACATATGTTAAAATGGTCCAATTTTGTTTTTCGGTCCAAGACTTTTAAGTCTCGGGCCAAAGCCTTCCCACACGAGAAAACACCAACATATAGCATTAATTTACCCTCATATCACCCAAGATATTTCCCAATACTCACTCAAACCCTTAGTCCTATATTTCTCTCAAGATTCAAGTCTCAAACCCTCATCTGGATTTCAAGGTTCTCCTTTAAGCTTCAAGTCTTCATCTTCAATCTTCACCAAGCTCATCTACAAAGCTAAGGTATGTAGGTTTTAGCCAATGGGTCCTTCCACCCATGGTGCCTTAACCTCCTTTCTACTCAATGTGCATGATTTAAAGTTTATTTTACAATTGGATTTACTAGTATGTACATGTCTATGAACTATGTTAAAGCTATGTAAAGTTGTGATTGTTTTGCTATGTATTGAGCTATAAATCTTGGAACTATTATAAGATTTGATGAGGGTTTTTGATGTATATTGCTTGAGGGTATTGCAAGGTATTGATTGACGGTTTTACATTGAATTTTCTTGCATGATTTCATCTATGAATTGCATGGTCATGCACCCCCATTACACACTCGCCAAGTGTTTATAAAATGTCCAGATATGGTGTCTTGATGAATTGAAGGTCCAATGCATGTCTTATGAGTTGAATGACTTTATGATGATGAAATGAATGTTTATAAAAGCTATATTTATGAGAATTATCTATATTATTCTAATGTGACCATGTCATGATGAGGGGGTACCACGCCTTGACTACTATGATAAAAGAAATGATGTTCATTAACCAAATTGAGGGATTGATACCTCATTAACCAAATTGAGGGGTTGACACCTCATTAACCAAATTGAGGGGTTGATACCTCATTAACCAAATTGTGGGGTTGATACCTCAATTGCCTTAGAGGTGGATAGTGTATGTTAATAACCAAATTGAGGGGTTGGTACCTCAATCACCTAGGATGGGAGGTGGTAAGTCTATTATCCAAAGGATGATCTCTTTCTACTTACACACTATGTTCTATATAAGCATGATTTTACTTCAAGCATCATTCATATATGTCATATTGTTATTATGTTATGCATTGCCTATCTTTATGCATCTCAATTACATTGCTTATCTCCTGTTGCATTGCATCCTACATACTTTGTACATTCAAACGTACTAACGCATACTCTATGCCTACATGATGTTGTCATGTAGTAATCGGAGCTCCATTTGGTCATCATCCTCCTCTACGTAGCTAGTGGTATCCATTCAAGATAGTTGGTTAGTTCTCCATTTCTGGGACATTGATTTTCATCCCTATGCTATGTATTAAAGACTATCTTTCCTTTTGATATACTTTGACTATGAGGGTGA
>JAABOM020062160.1:0-44531 GCA_011800125.2 Solanum clarkiae
AATCACCTAGCCAGGGATGATCCTATCATGGGTGGTAGCCCGAGGGGTTAAGGAAGAACCTAGCCAGGGACGATCCCGTTACAGTTATACCACTGATCAGCTGGTTATTACAGTACATGATGTGCACAACTTATATAGTAAAGGTAAAGTAACATAAAAGAACATAAAGTATACGATCCCAAAGTATATCCAAAAAGTGGTCTCTTATTACACACCAGTGCATAGTTTCATTAAAGTTGTTACTTCATATGAAGTATTTCATGCCTTACATACTCAGTACATTATTTCGTACTGTCCCTTACGGGGGACCTGCATTTCATGCTGCAGGTACAGGTGCTAGTAGATTTCCTCAGTGGAGTCCAAGCCATCCAGCTGCTGTTACTAAGCTCCAGGTTGTTCCGGAGCTTTGTGTGTGTCTAAAGTTTATATGGTTGTATTGTATAGTTAATTGAGGCGGGGCTTGTCCCGACCCTTATCCGATACTTTCTCTTATCTAGAGGCTTTGTAGACTTTGTAAATTAAAGTGTGTTCATGTCTCATACTTTAAACATCGTGGCCCCAACGACGTTGTCGCATGCATTTCCTTTTGGCTTGTATCACTGTTTACTTGTATAAAGGCATGTTAAATATAGAAATCCTTTATAAAATATATAGTATGTGCATAGATATAGGTTGGTTCTCCCGAGCCTTATTGGAAACAGGTGCCAGTCCGCCCTAACAGGACTTGGGGCGTGACATTTTGTGTGTTTTCAATGCGACGTTTATGGTTTTTATGTGTTTTTGTATTTGTTTTTGCAGTAGATGCACATTGGAAATTTTAGGATGATTGCAGACTTTTTATGGTTGTTGTAGTTTTATGAGACTCTCTACGAGTCATAGAGTAGGTTATGTAGAGAATTTTAGTGTTCGATAAAAGTCTGAAGATTTGAAGTTCAGCCACACGAGACCTCTTTACAACTTGTAGTTCACTCTACGAGTCGTATTGAGAGGTTTCGTAGAAATTTCTAGTGTTTTCTAGGATTAGACCAAGTGATGCTGATATGGACTATGATAGGTCAATACGAGTCATAGTTCCGACTACGAATTGTGAAGATGTTTCATAGCAGTGAAGTCTAAGGTCCAATAAGATGAACATGAAAGCCCAATTACGACTCGTAACCCCAGATACGAGTCGTAACTGTGAGTCAAACAACCATCGATCTTTTTTTCTAATATTTCTAGAAACTTGTTTGTAAATACTATAAATAGTAAATATTAGGTCATTAGACGCAGTTTTACATAGTCTTTCATAGAGTACGGCAGACTTAGTGTAGAGAGGACGAAAATTAGATATTTTTAGGGTTTTAGACATGGAGACTAAATATTGGAAAAGAGATTTCGCTTATGAGTTCATTGTATTCTTCAAGCTTGTGATTCTCAATACATATTGGGTTCTCTTGTTCTTTAATATTTTTGGGTAAGTGATTAACCATGCCTTCTCTATTTATAATTTCTTTATTTGCAAAAAATATGACTAGCTAAACCCATATTGGGGTTGTGGGAACATGAGAATCTAACATAGAAAACCCAGATTATTTGTCATGCCCAAAGACCCGTTAGGGTGGATTGGCACCCATAGCCAATAAGGCCCCGGAGAATTGACCTGTATCTATGCGCTTTCTATACATATTATAAGGGATTTCTATAGTCAGCATGCCTTTGTGAAAGTAAACAGTAATAACAAGGTAAAAGAAAATGCATATGGCTAGGCCGTTGGGGCCACAGTGTCTAAGGTACGAGACTTGACCACACTTTAATTTACATAGTCTACAAAGCCTCTAGATAAGGAAAAGTGTCTGATAAGGGTCGGGACAGGCCCCGCCTTGAGTAACTGTACAATACAAAAATATAAGCTCTAGACACACATGAAGCTCCGAAGCAACCTAGAGCTTGGTAACAACAGCTGGGTATCCTGTACACCTACTGAGGAGATCTACTAGCACCTGTACCTACAGCTTGAGATGCAGGTCCCCCATAAGGGATGTCAGTACGAGATAATGTACTGAATATGTAAGGCAGGAAATACTGTATATGAAGTAACAACTCAAATAAAACTATGCATTGGTGTAGGTTAAGAGACTACCTTTAGTTATATTGTGGAATCATGTACTTTATGTGCTTTTTATTACTTTACCTTTACTGTATAATCTGTGCACAACATGTAATAAAAATGACCAGCTAATCATTAGTAAAGCTATATCGGGATCGGCCTTGGCTAGGATTTTCCTTTAACCACTCGGGCTACCCCCGTGATAGGATCGACCCTGGCTAGGTGATTCTTCTACCCCTTAGGTTACCACCCATCAATAAGCAATATCTTTTACTTTATCATTTAATTACCTTTGAGATGATTCTTTTGGTGGTCGTAATAATGGAGCTGTAGGACTGTAGATACAACATATGGCATGTAAATAAGCACAAATGACAACACCACAATGAAAGGAGTAAGTTACACAAATAATGGAATGCGTATGAAATGAAACAACTCGTGAATTTTATTTAGCAACAAGAACCCATGTAACTTGGTATCCAGGTATGTATGTAGATTTGAAGGTGACTATGTATGGGAGCATATGAACATGTGAAAGAGTGGTGACATGGTTAATAGTTGTGTCGGAGTTGGTAAGTGCCTTTATGTGCCAAGGAGGGATTTATGTTTCATGCCAAATAGTATGAAATCAAGTAGCCTTACATACCTCGCTGTACAACCTTGCTATTATCTTGAGATAACCTTACCTTCCTCCAAACATTTATCTTCAACATAGTAGGTTATAAAACTAGCATTACCAATCAATAGATACATCTTGGCAGCCCAATCTCATAAAGAAAACAACATATGGGCAACAAGCGGGTATTTATAAACCCGAGCGTATTCTTTCAACCTTTCTGCCCCTAATCATATTTTCTAATACACATTCTCATATGCATATCATGTGCAACCTATAATAGTTCCATAAAAGAATAACAATAGCCCGCAAAGTACAACACATAACAATCCTATGCAACATACAAATAGGCAGCATAACGTTACATCCCTTTGCTGCATTACGATGTTGACGATTCCAAAACTTTACCAACTTCAACCAAACTGTTCCCATAACATCTATACATACATACAGTCCTAAAATAATTCAAAAACATTCCTCAAAATAGGTGGAGGACATGAGACCATAGCCTCCAATCAATCAGCCCACAAGTTCCTATTACCAACACAATTACGATATCACACAAGAACTTACTTTCATGGACTGTAAAAATGGTGCAGAAGCCTGTATACATAATTATAGAACCAATAATCGTTAATAAAAGTAGAATATCTTCATAATCAATCCAATCAAAAATATAAAAGCTTCCAAAAAAACAAAAAAAATGTATAACAACTTTTGGCACACATGGTGTCCAATAATTTCATCATAGACATAACCAACATAGTCTCTTGTTTTTCATAAGGAAACCTTACTAAACACAAAATTATAATTCCTTACCTTTATTGTTAAGGTTAAGAGCCTCATTAAGAACTCTAAAAGATTCCTTTGGCTGCTTTACAAAGTCAAGAAAGGGTTGAGAGAAAACTTGTAGTACAATATGATTTTTTTGTTCAAGTTGAAAATAACTTATAAGAGCTATTTTAAAGACTTTTTGAAGGGGCTATTTTGTCAACCTTCTAAGAAATTTTTAGCCTTACTTTATCAAGCTGGTGATGCAGCTCCTTGCCCCTTTCACTTGGGCCTTATTGGGTTCAAACTGGTTGGGCCTTGGCTGCCCATTTCTCCCTTTTCTCCTTACCTAGTTTTGGGCCAAATTAGTCAAGTGGGTTGTGGTGTTCTTGGTCCCTTTTATTATTCATCTTGGGATGAAAATAAAGTCTGTTTATAATGGTAAAACACGGGCTAAAGTTACACCCTTAACTTAAACTTTATTCATAATCAGACTTAGACAAATGCGACGTCAGCCCTCGTCTCCGTTTAGCTAGAAATTTAAGCCAAGCAAGTAGGTGACTCACCTGCTAACTTACTAAGTCCTACAAGCACCTCAGTTCTCTCACTTTTTAAAGGCCGGGATCTCCTCAATTTGACACAAAACATGTATACACTTGACCCTCTTAAGCGTTTGATGCACATATCGCCCTACAACATGAGATTCAAGCACTTTTAAAAATGGGCGCTAATTTGACTAAACCATATCATGTTTCATTTGCATAGTACTAGTATTGTAAGATTTGGGTGTTACATCCTCCCCCCTTAGGAACATTCAACCTCGAATGTTAACGCAATTGGATAACTTAACCAAGTTTAAACCTTTACTTACACAAACGTTTGAAAACACATTAAGCATTCAATCACACGTACCTATTAGTGTCCCAATTCTGCATTTTGGACTTCCTCTTTAGCTTCAAATGAGTAAGGGTATTTTGCTTTCATCACATCCTCGGCCTCCCATGTTATTTCTTCTACTTGCTGGTTCCTCCAAAGTACTTTTACAGAAGCTATTTCTTTATTCCTTAGATTCTTAACTTGATGATCTAGAATAGCAATAGGTACCTCTTTATATGTGAGATCTTTCGTAACTTGTATGTTTTCAATAAGAGTGATACGAGATGGGTCACCTATGCATTTTTGAATCATTGAGACATGAAAAACTAGATGAACCATTAAAACCTCTTAGGGTAGCTCTAATTCATATGCAACCTGTCCGAACCTCTTAATAATTTGATATGGCCCAATGTAACGTGGGCTCAGTTTTCCTTTCTTACCAAATCTCATAACCCCTTTCATTTGAGACACCTTTAAAAATACCCAAACCCCTATTGAAAATTCCAGTCCTCTCCTTCTAGCATCCGTATATGATTTATAATGACTTTGGGCTGTTTCTAGCTGCTGTCGTATTACCTTACCCTTTTCCATGGCTTATTGTATTAGATCTGGCCCAAGCAAGGTGGTTTCACCCACTTCAAACCACCTAAATGGCAATCTATATTTCCTCCCATACAAAGCTTCTTAAGAAGCCATCTTGATACTCGCGTGGTAGCTATTATTATAGGCAAGTGGTCCACCTAACTATCTTTGAAGTCCAATGTACAAGCTCGCAACATATCTTCAAGTGTCTGAATGGTGCATTCTAGTTGACCATCTGTTTGAGGGTGGAATGTTGTAGTCAAATTCACTTGTGTCCCTAAACTCCTTTGAAAAGACTTCTAAAACTTTGTAGTGAATTGAGCTCCTCGGTCAAATATAATAGAGACTGGAATTCCATGTAGCCTGACTATCTCTTTAAGGTATAACTTGGCATACTCTTTAGCTGTATAATCACTCCGAACTGGCATGAAGTGTGCTGACTTTATTAGTCTGTCAACTATTACCCATATGGAGTCAAACTTCTGAAATGAGCTAGGCAAACCAGTGACAAAATCCATATTGATCATATCCCATTTTCATGTTAGAAGCTCTATACATTGCATATAACCTCTTGGCTTTTGGTGTTCTACTTTCACTTGTTGGGAATTTGGATATTGAGACACAAATTCTGCAAGGTCCTTTTTCATACCTCCCCATCAAAACATTCCCTTCAGGTCATGGTACATCTTAGTTGATCCTGGATGGATGAAATATCGAGAATGATGGGCTTCTTCCATTATCCTCTTTCTTAATACATTAATATCAGACACACATAATCTATTTTGGCAGTAAAGTACTTCATTTTGTGTAAGGTCAAAGCCTTTTATCGTATCCTGACTCACCTTTTCCTTAAGTTATCATAGAACAGGATCCTCGAACTGTCTTTCTTTCACCTCTATTACCAACGAAGATGCTCTACATTACGTACAATAACCCCTTCCTTTGGAGTCTCGAGAAGGTGAACTCCCAAACTAGCTAGCTGACGTAGATCCTAAACCACTCCTTGACTTATCATAGCTTGATCACCTGTATTCATGATTGCCTTACGACTCAGAGCATCAGCTACCACATTTGCCTTCCTCGGATGGTATAGTATATCAAGATCATAATCCTATATTAGCTCTGGCCATCTCCACTGTCTGAAGTTTAGGTCTTTCTGCTTAAAGATGTATTGTAAACTCTTATGGTCGGTATAAATGTGAACGTGAACCCCATACAAATAGTGACTCCATATTTTAAAAGCAAATACAATCGCTGCTAGCTCAAGATCATGAGTTGGGTAGTTTTTCTTATGTGGTCGTAGTTTTCTAGATGCATAAGCAATTACCCTACCATGTTGTGTCAGTAAACACCCTCACCCAACTCCTGAAGCATCAGAATACACTGTATACCCCTCGGTGTCTTCTAGAAGTACTAGCACAGGTGTAGAAGTTAGCTAATTTTTTAGCTCCTGGAATCTCCTTTAACACACATCATTCTATTGGAACTTGGTTGGCTTATGTGTCAACTTTGTTAGAGGTGTACAAATAGAAGAAAAACTTTCAAAATACCTTCTATAATAATCGGCCAACCCTAGAAAGCTCCAAAAGTCCGTGGGTGTCGTAGACCTTGGCCAATCTTTCATAGCCTCTATATTTTGTGAATCAACCCTTATTCCCTCATCAAAAACAATATAAACCAAGAATGCCACTAATTTTAGACAAAATTCATATTTAGAAAATTTGGCATACAACTGTCGATCGCGAAGAACTCGTAACACCTTCATAAGTGATTTGCATGGTCCTCTTCTGCTCTTATATATACCAAAATGTCATTTATAAACACTATCACAAACACATCCAAGAATGGCTTGAATACCCTATTCATCAAATCCATAAAAACTGCTGGTGCATTCATTAGCCCAAATGATATAACAAGAAATTCAAAGTAACCATAGCGTGTTCTGAAAGCAGCCTTACGTATATCTTTCTCTTTCACCCTCACTTGGTGATAACCTGATCTCAAATCAATTTTTGAAAAGCATTTGGCGCCCTGCAGCTGATCAAATAAATCATCATTCTTGGGGAGGGGGTATATATTCTTAATTGTCACTCTATTCAATTATCAATAATCGATACACATTCTCAAGGTGCCATCCTTTTTACGTACAAATAACACTGGTGCATCCTAAGAGGACACACTAGATCTTATAAAACCGTTCTCCAATAAGTCTTTTAACTGCTCTTATAATTCACGCAATTCTGCTAGGCCCATTCAATATTTTGGGATGGAAATAGGTTGAGTGACCAGAAATAAGTCAATACCACAATCTATTTCTCGTTCTATAGGTAAGCCTGGAAGTTCTTCACAGAACACATCAACGAATTCATTTACTATTGGAACTGTTTGAAGGGTTGGTGATTCTGCCTCCCTATCCATCACCCTAACTAAATAACATATATATACCCCTTAGATTTCATCTTTCTGGCCTTAAAATAAGAGATAAACTTACTCTTTGGTGCCCTAATTTTGTCTTCCCATTCAAGAACAGCCTCATTCGGAAACTGGAACTACACATTCTTAGTTCGGCGATCCACGGTGGCATAGCAAGGAGCTAACCAATCCATGCCATTATAACATCGAATTTCACCATTTCTAGCTCAATAAGGTCAGCCAGTGTGTCATGGTCACAAACAATAACTACACAGTCATAATAAATCCTTCTAGCTATAATAGATTCACTGGTTGATGTGGACACTTCAAATAGTTTGTTTAATAATTTGGGTGTTCTCTTAAGCTTCCCAGTAACTAGTGGAGTGACGTATGATATTGTAGAACTAGGGTCAACTAATATTATGTGAAATATGGTCAATGTACCTGTGATCACATCGTGTGAAGCTTTCAAATTTTGCCGACTCCCAGAGCATAATTGCGATTCTGGACTCCGTTAGAGCTAGCTGCCCCTCTAACACCTCTACCATAATCCATAGGTGCTTGTTCACCTCCACCTAATGGAGTGAACTGACGATGATGATGCAACACCTGACCTAGTAGATTGTGCTATATCACCCATACGCCTCCTCGAGCAATCTCTTATCATATGCCCTGGCGCACCATACCAATAACAAGTGTCTATCCCAACACGACATATACCTGAATGACTTCTTCCACACTATTTACAAGGCTGCATAGAGGTCATTTGCTGGCCTGCTGAATATACCGCTGTCCAGGTGTCTTGCCCTTCACTTCTTGGACCAAATTGATTTCTCCTAGAACCCTGAAGTTATGGTAAAGCACTTGCTATGGAGTAGGAGGATGATGGCCTAGGTGGTCTATTAGAAAACCGAGGCCTAAGCTCACCTTGGGTTGGTCTAAACTACCCTGTAGACCTGACCCTCTTGGACTGCGCCCTTTCTAACTCTTGTGTCCTTCTCCTTTGCCTCTAATCCTCCAATTTCAGTGCAAAAGCTTGCATTCTAGCTATATCCATGTCTTTGTTCAAGGAAGCAAAGGTACAGTCTCTGACCAGATGCGTATTCAGTCTATCCATATATCGATGAACTCTATCTGCCATAGTTGTAACTATATTAGGAGCATACCTGTCCAGGGAATTAAATTGAAGGCCATTCTCCCCCACGCTCATATTCCCTTGGTAGAGATTCAAGAGCTGATCTGCACGGGCCTCTCGGATCTCTAATGGCAAGTAATAGTCAAGAAATGCCTCTTTAAACTCCTTCAAGGTAGTTCCGGGTGCATCTATACCCTTAGATTGCTTCCAAGCTTGATACCACAATATAGCCACACCCTTCAACCTATATGTCGCCAACTCGATAGCTTCTGTACCACTCACATACATAATATCTAAAGTGCGTTGAATCTGATAAATAAAGTTTTGGGGATCTTTATAAGGATTTGACTCTGTGAAGGATGGAGGGTCCAAATTAAGGAAATCACGTATGCTTGTGCCAACTTCCCTATTCACACCACCTGCACCTATAACCGAACCTTCCTGTCTTTGACCTTGGCCAACAATTATATGGGTTAATAGTTGGACTGCATTTCTCAGATCCTGCATGGTAGCATCAATAGGTGGTTTTGGGGTAATTTCATTACTTTCGGGTTCATCGGGAGATGGAGGAGTTAGAGATGTCCGTGACAGAGACTTCTCTTGAACCTCATTTCATTGTCTTACCTGAATTAGTATACTAACCACCACTTCTACTCCTTTCCCTTTACCTTTGTTTTGCCTGGTTCTGGTATACTTGTCGTACAAAACAACTTAGGGGTTATACACAATCTACCTATTACACTTAGCTCTATGGCATCATCTAAAGAATGAAAAGAAAGTAACAACTCCTAAATGTCATGTAGCCTCTTGCTTATAAATGTGGTGCATAATGCATCGATAAACAAGACACAACTTTGTAGACTCCCTAGGATGACCCACTCTGGTATCACTTCTGTCACGCCCAAAGTCCCGTTAGGGCGGACTAGCACCCGTCTCTAATAAGGCTCAGGAGAACCAACCTGTATCTATCCTCTTTCTATACATATTATAAGGGGTTTCTACAGTTAACATCCCTTTGTGAAAGTAAACAATAATAACAAGCCAAAAGGAAATGCATATGGCTAGGCCGTTGGGCCACAGTTTCTAAGGTACGATACATGTCACACTTTAATTTACGTAGTCTACAAAGCCTCTAGATAAGGAAAAATATCTGATAAGGGTCGGGATAGAGCCCTCTCACTAACTGCAGAATACAAAAATATAAGCTCTAGACACTCACAAAGCTCCGAAGCAACCTGGAGCTTGGTAACAGCAGCTGGGTATCCTGCACTTCTACTGGGGAGATCTTCTAGCACCTGTAACTGCAACATGAAATGCAGGTCCCTCGTAAGGGATGTCAGTATGTGATAATGTACTGAATATGTAAGGAAGGAGATATTGTATTTGAAGTAACAACTCAAATGATACTATGCACTGGTGTAGGTTAAGAGACCACCTTTAGCTATACTATGGGATCATGTACTTTATGTGTTTTTTATTACTTTCCCTTTACTGTATAATCTGTGCACAACATGTAATATAAATGACCAACTGATCAGTGGTAAAGCTATATCGGGATCGTCCCTGGCTAGTATTTTCCTTTAAGCCCTCGGGCTACCTCCTGTGATAGGATCGACGCTGGCTAATGTAATACAAATGACCAACTGATGTTTGTTTTCTTCCACCCCTCGGGTTACCACCCATCAATAAGCAATATACTTTACTTTATCCTTCAATTACCTTTGATATGTTTCTTTTGGTGGTCATAATATTGGAGCTATAGGACTGTAGATACAACATATGGCGTGTAAATAATCACAAAATACAATAACACAATGAAAGGAGTAAGTTACCCAAATAATGAAATGCGTATGAAATGAAACAACTCGTGAACTTTATTAGCAACAAGAATCCATGTAACTTTGTATCCACGTATGTATGTAGATTTTAAGGTGACTATGTGTTGGAGCATATGAACATTTGAAAGAGTGGAGACATGGTTAGTAGTTGTGTCGGAGTTGGTAAGTTCCTTTATGTGCCAAGAAGGGATCTATGTTTCATGCCAAAAAATATGAAATCAAGTAGTCTTACATACCTCGCTGTACGACCTTTCTATTACCTCGAGATGACCTTCCCTTTCTCCAAATATTTATCTACAACATAGTAGGTGATAAAACTAGCATTAGAAACCTATAAATACATCTTGGTAGCCTAATCTCATAAAAAAAAAGAACATATGGGCAGCAAGCGCGTATTTATAAACACGAGCGTATTCTTTCAACCTTTCCGCCCCTAATCATATTTTCTAATACATATTCTCATATACATATAATGTGCAGCCTGTTATAGTTTCATAATAGTCTTAGGACAGCCCAAAAAGTACAATACATAAGAATCCTACGCAACATACAAATAGGCGGCATAACGTTACATCCCTTCGCTACATTACGATGTTGACGATTCCAAAACTTTACCAACTTCAACCAAACTATTACCACAACATTTATACATAAAAAAAGTCCTAAAATAGTTCAAAAACAGTCCTCAAAATAGGTGGAGGATGTGATACCATATCCTCCAATCAATCAACCCACAAGTTCCTATTACGAGCACAAATACGATATCACACAAGAACTTACTTTCGCAGACTGTAAAAATAGTGCAGCAGCTTGTATACATAATTATAGAACCAATACTCATTAAGAACAATATCCTCCCTTCATAATCAATCTAATCAAAAAGAGAAAAGACTCCAAATAAACAAGAAAAATGTACAACAACTTTTGGGACACATGCTGTCCAACAATTTCAGCATAGACATATTTTTATGAAGAAACTTTATTAAACACACAACTATAATTGCTTACCTTTACCATCAAGGTTGATGGCCTCCTTAAGAATCCTAAAAGATTCCTTTGGCTGCTTTACAAAGTCAATAAAGGGTTGAGAGAATCCTTGGAGAACAATCTGATTTTTTTGTTCAAGTTGAAAATGACTTATGAAAGCTGTTTTAAACCCTTTTTAAAGGGAGAATTTGGCCAACCTACTAAGACATATTTTAGACTTACTTTACCAAGATGGTGATGTAGCTCCTTTCCCCTTTCACTTGGGCCTTATTGGGTTCAAATTGGTTGGGCCTTGGCTGCCCATTTCTCTCTTTTCTCCTTACTGAGTTTTGGTCCCAATTAGTCAAGTGGGTTGTGGTGTACTTGGGACCCTTTATTATTCATATTGGTCTGAAAATAAAGTCCATTTATGATTGTAAAACACGGGCTAAAGTTACACCCTTAACTCGGACATTATTCGTAATCGAACTTGGACAAATTTGACATCGTTCCTCGTCTCCGTTTAGCTAGCAATTTAAGCTAAGAAAGTAGGTGACTCACCTTCTAGCTTACTAAGTCTTACAAGCACCTCAATTCTCTCACTTTGTTTAGGGCCGTGATCTCCTCGATTTGACACAAAACATATGTACACTCGACCCTTTTAAGCGTTAAGACGCATATATCGCCCTATAACATGAGATTCAAGCACTTTTAAAAATGGGTACTAATTTGAGCAAAACCATATCATGTTTCAATTGCATAGTATTAGTATTGTATGATGTAGGGTGTTACATTATTCGCAATTCTTAGAATGAGTATTTGCATGTATTAATCAAATCTCTTCATTTTGAATATTTTCTAGTGGTGGCTAATATTAGAACTCGGCTATTGTTACCTTCCCGATCCAGGTGGTAATGAATAGGAGAAGAGATTGATTAATAGGATTTGATGATGTGTTCTCGTCTAGTCAACTGAACTAGACCAAGTAGAGGTCAACTGGGACTATGGGTAATGGTTACTTTAGCACACTATAGAGATGGGCTAATTATCATATCCAGGGATGTTTGATTAGTGAATCATGGGAAACATAATAACCCCAAGTTTCTCTCCATTATTGATTCCCTTAAGTTTTAGTTAGTTTAGTTTAATTTATTATCAATCATTGCAAACCCCTCCATTTTGGGAATTGATTTAGTTAATATTTGAATTATTTATCTGTGAACGAATTTGTGAAGTCTCCGTATTCCCTATGGGTTTCCACCCTAACTTTGGTTAGGTTTATTATTTTGACGATCGCTTTGACTTCAAAAGAGGTATATCTCGAGCGTGCAAGAAGGAAATGGCGGCGTTGCCGGGGAATACAATGACACATTGATTGAGTTCACTAGTAGTGTAATTCAAGTGTTAATTTCTTAGTTCTCTTTTATTTTGTTTTTGTTTTTATTTTTGTTTGTTTAGTTTCATTACAGGGTATACTAGGTATTGTACTCCCAATATAAGGAGTCAAGGCAATCCCTTAGCTCTAATTGACTTAGAGACCCAACGGGTTACAAGAAGAATGACTCAAGCAAATGCTAATATTGTGGTTAATGAAGCAGTGAACTAGAATGTTGATGTCGATGATAGGGATGAAAATCAACCACATTTCGAAAATAGGCCACAATATGGGGACATCAATGAGAATGCTTATGGATAGAGTCAATATAGATTGAATCCTTGGCCATTGATGTAACAGGAGCTATAGTGTTGCCACCACTACTGGGCTATACTAAGTTCACGATTCCAAATGGATAGCTTCAAATACTTGAAAATCGTGGTTTATTTGCAGGTCTACCATCTGAGGATTCTCTTAGCCATTTACATATTGTAGCTTTTGGTTGCAAGAGTGTAATGGGGACTCAAAATGTTTACATGGATGCTATCAGATTACGTGTTCTTTTACTATCTCTTACGAGTAATGCAGTAATGTGGCTATCAGAGCTCCGACAAAGCTCGATTAGCACTTGGGCAGATTTATAGAAGGCCTTTTCGGAAAGGTACTTCCCAAGGTCAAAGAATCTTAAATTAAAATTTCAAATAAACAATTTTGAGCAATTACCTGCTGACTCAATTAGTACAACGTGGGAGATATTTACAAAGTATTTGGGAAGCGTTCCAGACCGCAAGATCATAAATAATGCTTTGGTAGAGATATTTTATCATGACGTAGATGATAATAGCCAATCTTGTGCTGATACCATAATGGGAGGCTTGTTCTTAGATTAACGTTTCGCAAAGATTGCTGAACAGATGGAACAGGTGGTCAAAACTAATCGTGCATATGGGTAAAAGGAGAGAGATTCTATGAGGAGTTCGTATGTTGTTAATGTTGGGTCAGAGAAAGATAAGATCATGAGGAGATCATGCAACAACTTGCTCAACTCCGCACAAGCATGGGTATGGTGATAAGCAAAATCAGAAAATAGTGCATGCGTTAGTCCATCAACCTCAACGAATGCCCATGTGTGATGAACCTTATTATGATGAGGATGTTTGTTTTGTGAATGATAAAGAGGAGGGTTTCCGAAATAATGCCCAAGGGTCCAATTTGTACTAGTGGCGTCAAGGTTCCGGGAACCAACGTCAGAACTACAATTGACAAAGTGCTTGTAGAGATAATTGAGGTAGTTATTATGAGAGAAATAGGGTTCCAGAAGCCGAGTAGCGGTAGAAAAGATGGTTTCAGGAATGGCCCATATGTGCCACCCTATATTTGGGATGCTAAGGCAAGTAACTCTAGGATTGAAAAGATGTTTGACCGATTGTTGAAAAAAATGGAGACCCAGGATAAAACTCTATAGGGAATGAGGTCTGATATTTCAAATATAAAGAAAAAAGATAGAGTCTCATTCCGTGGCCATTAAGTAACTTGAGCAACAACTCGATCAAGTATCTACTCGACTAAATCAACACCGAAAAGGTATATTGCCAAGCAAGTATGGTTCAAAATCCAAAGGATGAGTGGTATTGTGTGGTAGTCATGACTAGGGGAGGTAAGAGTACCGCTGATCCTTCAATTCCAGTAGGCGTGGATGATGTGCATGAAGCGATAATTGCAGAGAAGGTTGTGACCAAAGGAGAAGAAGGCATCAAAGATAGCGTAAGTAGTGAAGTCGCTAAGGAGCCTTAGAAGTATAAGACCGTCTCAAGGCCTCCTCCTCCCTTTCCCCAAAGACTCAAACAAAAAGAGGAGGATAGTAAGTTTAAACATTTCTTCTCTATGTTGATGCAACTGTCCATCAACATTCACCTGATCAAAGAGTTGGAGAAAATGCCAAATTATGCTAAATACATGAAGGATTTGGTGATAAGAAGCACACAGTAAGACAAGAGCTTTCTCAAGAGCTCCAACATTGTAGTGCCATTATTACTAAGTCCTTAGTTCTGAAAAGAGAAGACCCCAGTGCATTCACCATCCCTTGTACCATTGGTAATATAGAATTTGCAAGGACTTTGTGTGATTTGGGTGCTAGCATCAACTTAATACCTCTTGTAATCTTCAAAAAGCTTTGCTTGGGTTCTCCTTCTGCTATGAAAATGAGTTTGTTAATAGCGGATAGAAAAATCAAGAAACTATAGGGAATACTTTATGATGCGTTGGTGAAAGTTGTCTAATTCATATTCTTAGCAGAATTTTCTGATTCTTGATTGTGAAGTGGATTTTGAAGTCCTTATTATCTTGGGGAGACCTTTTCGGGCCACGGGGCGAGCTCTAGTGGATATGGACTTCGATTAACTCAGATTTAGGGCGAATGATAAAGAAGTGGTTTTTAATATCCTCCAATATATGAAGCAACAGATGAATTGAAAAGTAAGGTTTGGGCAATTGAGGAATTTTGAGTATTTAAGAGGTCTATGTCTTGCCGCAATAACAAATCAGGTGCTATATAGGAGGCAACCCAAGGATTTTTGATTTTTTAGCATAGTTTTAAGTTTACTTTCAATTTTTGAAATCTGAGTTGATTGTTTATTTATGTTTTGATTGTTATTTTTTACATTGGGTTTGTTGCATCTAGGGTGCAAATGCATTTTATGAGGAGTATACAAGTTTTGGACAAAGATTGCAAGTTTTGCTGAGAATGCATCTGATACAGTCTCTATGACCAGTCTTACGAGTCATATTGCACTTTATGACTCGTAATTCTGTCTCACAGAGAGTTATAGTGAGCAAGTTTAGTTTTCACTCCACCCACGAGCCAATTTTACGATTCATAGTCCAAACTACGAGTCATAAGTTGAGTTCATGGAACCAGGTGTTTTTCTAAATTTTTTTAAGTGTTAAGTGGTCTACGAGACCATGATTTATGAGTCATAGACCAAGCTACGACTCGTAGTTGTGGTTTCGTAGACCTAGTCTGGTGAATTTAAAATGACCCCATAAGGGTATAAAAGGGGGTCAAAATATTGACCCCACTTTTACCCTAAATTGATCGAAAATTGCCCCAGTTTCTTTCCCTTATCATTTTTCAATAATTTTTTCTGTGCCCCGACTTAGTTTCTAACAAGAAACTATGGAAACTAGGGTTTCTTGATCATTCATCTCATTTTCCTTCCACATGTTCATCTACACACTTGGTAAGTTTGTTGGTCTAGTTTTAACTTCTAAATTTACTTTGTTTTTGAAAGTTTGAGTTGATGAATGTGAATGAGTTGGTGTTTGGGCATGCGATTCTTGCTTGAATATGAATTGTAAATGAGAGACTAGGGTTTCCATAAATTGAATTGATTGTTTAAGCCCTAAGTTAAGTGTTATAGCTTTGATATTGATTGAGTGCCCATGATATCATGTTCCTTGTTCGATGGAATGGTTACAATTTGCTTATGAATGTAAATTGATTTTCAGTTGCACAAAAGTATAATTATGTTTGGGCCATATTGATTTAGTCAGAATTATAGGGTGATTTATTCTTGTTATGCCTGTTCAGCTATTGCCCAAGTGATCTTGAATGTGATTGAGTAGTTGTTACCTATGATTTGCTGGGCGGTACTATAGGTGCATGGTTGTTTGAATGAATTTGGGAAGGATGAAATTATTGGGTATTGATTGTTAAATCCTCTTTGAAGGGGTGAATTTAATTTGAAATAATGTTTGGGGTATGGGTTACTATGTGCTTAACATATGAGTGTTCGTATGCTTACTTCGATGCTGCTAGGATAGTGTTTTAATTGTTCGTAGGGTTCGTGTGATGAATTGAGGTATATCAGGTACCTGAAAATTCTTGTTCATGAGAGTCTTTTACAACTCATAGATAAGTATATGAGTTGTAATTACCTCTCGTAAGAAGTTCCAGTGATTTGATTTTATGAATATTCATTATAAGAGACCTTTTACGAGTCATAGATGACTCTACGAGTCAAAGATAGGTCCCGTGGATTCTTTCCTTTTTTTAATTTTTCTCCCTGGAACTTTATAAGAAACCTATTTATAACCTGTAATCCAAGTTATGATTTGTAATAGGGTCTCGTACAACCTTCTAGTGTCCAATATTATTTTGCACTTCTGGTTTACAGGAACATAATATGACTCATAGTTCCAAGTACGCCTCGTAGTTGGCTTTCTTATTACCCTTCTGCAATTGATCCAATTCAGTTTTTGCTTTTCCTTCTTAATTTTAAGGCTTGATTATGGTTCATCTATTTTTTTATTTGTAGGAAATATGGCCCCAAAAGGAAAACACTCTAAATTTGAGGAATTTAATAGGAAGCTTATCGAAGAGCAAACTGATCAAGAGTAGACCCTATTGAGTGGGTCAATGGAGGTTTATGACACCCAGCCTAATTAGCAGCACCTCGACAACAGACAAGAGCTGTTGCCTGAGCTGGGCAATCTCAGGCTTAGAACATTAGTCCCTCCCAGTCTGATGAGGAAGGTAGTGAGGAGACGGGGAGAAGCATGCCCCTGATTTCTAGGACTAAAGATGAGCAGAGTTCAAAAGATGGCTCCCAGGATAAAAAAGATGAAGCATCATTGGCCACATAATCATCTTCTTCAGAACTGGATGCTCGTACTCACCAGTCGGGTGTTGACAAGATGGAGGCCATATTTATAGAGGGCTTGCATCCCAAGTTGCGGGGAAATCCCGTACGGTCAATATTTGAGGAGCCCTGGGTTATATTGATGATAGGTTGAGTCGTGTCCCAGGACTGAAGGACACAACGACACTATATGGGCTCAAGTGTTTGACGGATAAACTTGGTCGATATGCCCCACTTATGGTATGAGAATTCTATATAGCTTATGGAGCCATTATCCTTTGTGATCTTCCCAAGGGGAGGAGACCTCTCACGTAGCTGAGATTCAGAGAGGTACTAGTGAGAGAGTGAAGGGTCAATATTTATAAGGAGATAATGCACTGTGTACTATTTGGTCTTACATATCATGCCCCCAGGTCTACAAAAAAATTTTATTATCGATTAGGGCAGGCCAGAACAACTTTGACTTCAAAGGATTTGGTGCAAAGGGAAGAGTTGTTGTTGAGATGTATGGCCGGTCACATTGCTGAGCGGGGTTTAGAGCCTGCTTAGGTTACCACATATATAGAGGGTTATTTTCATTCCATCCCTCTTCAGCGCATAACACACTCACATTGGAGCGAGCAATATTGGTTGCCAGCATCTTGCCTGGCCATGACATAGATTTTATCGAAATAGATTTATGAGTCGGTGCTCAAGCGGTCCACCTCTATCCCTTTTCTAGTTCTGATTTATATACTTTGTCTAGAGTCAAGGGTGGAGTTATTGCATCATTTAGATGTTCTACTTGCTGCCCAGCGCACTCTAAAGCCCAGTCTGATGAGAACCCTATGGCACTTCAGAGGATGCAGCCTCCTCCTATGCCTGAGACGTTTGCTCCAGAGACATGACCTTAGAGTTCGCTGACCGCCACTACCACTACTCTAACTTCCATCACTGATTAGAGATCCTCGCAGCATGAGGCAGCCGAAGTTGAAAGTGGTCCGACTACAGCTGGTCCTGCACAAGAGGCCTGTACTTTAGAGACTCCTACACCAAGCATGGTCTATGTATCCACAATTTCTATTTAGGCCATGGCGTAGTGGTTCTCATGGACTGAGGCCCAATTGTCTCCGCTTATTCAGCAACTTAGGCTATGGCTTCGGCAGACTGTTGCGGACTTAGAGGAGAAGTGCAAGGCATTCTCTATATCTACTATTCAGGAGCTTGTTTCTATGGTGGATGCCTACATTAATGCCTTTGAGGATCGAGTATAGAAGAGGTTAGCTGAGGCCTGGCCATCAGACCTATCAGCCATATATGAAGAGATTCCCAAACTTAGGGCTACTTTGATTTCTTAACTAGCGGCCAATTACAGTTCCAGAGTCTAGACCTTCGAAGCCACTATTTGATTTGTTTGCCACAGAGGATCCCGCACAGCCTTCCCATTGGAAGAGACCCCTTATGGAGGGTGATGAGACAGAGGAGAGGCATGTGCATCTGAAGATCTCCGAGGTTGATGAGGAGGCTATAGAGGACGAGCTCGGGTTGGTCTAGAGGATATCGAGGGAAGAGGAGAAGTTGAGACTAGCCAAGGATAATGATAGAGCAATGGGTATTGGCCCATTCGGACAGAGTTTAGCTACTACACGGACTACCTCGCAGAAAGGAGATGTCTAGACGCAGACCAAGACAGGTGCTTAGGCACCAAGATTTGTTTTTGACCGCTTATATTTGATTTGATTTTGATTTTGTACATCGAGGGCAAAGTATAATTTTTTTCGATGGAGTGTGGGAACTTATGGACCTTGGTGATGTCTGAGTAGTGTAAGGTCTATAACTACCCCAAGTTTTGATCCCAAGGTTTTCTTGCCTAAATTCTTTTATCTCATGGATATTTTTATTTCTAGTGAATCAGCATGTCTAGAATGTTTAGTTAATATATGTGCATATGGTGCTTATGGCATACAACTTGTTTTTGATCTGTTATGTTATAATTTGAAAAATGATACCCACCAAAAATATTTTGATTAGTAGTTAAATTGCAACCATGCATATTTGAGTGTTTGGAAATACTTGTCTTGATGACTGAGGGTAATTGAGATATGAAGTATGATATGTGAGTTTCTTATTGATAATGTATGCAATTGCATGTGCGAGTGAGCTTATCTTGCCAGATTTATGCATATTTTATGCTAATTCAGAACATATCCTGTTACTCTAAGTTGGATTGTAGATTGAATGGATTAGGAGGTGATCCTAGGCCTTTGTTCTTTAAATTAGTCTACTTTAGCCTAAAGTATCCAACAGAGTGATGTTTTATCCCTTGTTCCAAATATTTGAGCCTTACATGAATCGATTCTTTCTGAAATACCTAATTAGCCTAACATTGTATAGTGAAAAATCTTGAGATTGGTGCTAGTCTGTCATTGAGCATTATGAACCTTGACAAGGGCAAAATGCCTAAGTTGAGGGTGGCAGCCAAAAGTGTCCTTGGTTTGGGGAATAGATATTGTATACTTCAATATCGGCTAAAAGCCTAAGTTGAGGGTGATCAGTGTAGAGGTGAAATCACAAAAATAAGGCGGTGACTTGAAAATGAGTAGAAAAAGAAGAAAATCATGTACTAGGAGAAAGAAAAAGAAAAAGATGCCTTAGATATAGATTAAAAGCAAAATGGTTTGTGAGAATGAGGCAAAGGCTAAAAATTGAGAAGAAACTATCCGGGAAAGCATGAATATGAAGCAAAAGGGAGAATAAGGTGAAATTGATTAAGTTGGTAAGGTGAAAGTGATTAAAAACATGGTTCAAGGATGGTCTTTAGTCACTATGTTTCCGAAAATGCCCTACCAAAGCCCCATGAGCGTACATTACCAGCCTAGAAAGTCCTAAAAGTGATCCTAGTCCATCTAGTTAAAAATCTGAGTCATGAGCATATGGCCAAACCTATTGAATTAGTAAATGTGCATGAATATCTTTGTGAGTGTGAGGCTTCTTGCACAGTCCCAGTGTTAATTTTAAAATTATCCTTGATTTTCTTATTTGGGACTTCTTTTGTAAGGGCATTTACATTGCATTGTTAGCATTTGACTTTTTCAATGATTGTGAATTATGGATATTCTCTTGCTTGTCGTAGTTGTGTTGTGAGATGCATAATTATGTCTTGGTTTGCCAAAATAGCTATCTGAGATTGAAGTTGGTGTGGGTACCTGAGCTGAATTGTACAAGATACATGCCATTAAGTTCTGTTCTGTGTGTTGATGTGTGATCTAGTTAGATGGAGTCTTTGCTTGATGACAAGCAACATTTTTAAGTTATGGGCATTGTGTGCTGTCAAAATATAACACATTTAATGCCTAAAGCTTGAGATCTTGTGTATTCTTAATGCAACATTTATGGGTTTTATGTCTTTTTGAAGGAAAAACAGGTTGGCAGAAGACATCTTTACGACTCATAATTCACTCTATGAATCATAATGAGGGGTTTCGTAGAAATTTCCAGTGTTGGACCAAGTGATGCAGATATGGACTCCGAGAGGTCAGTATGAGTCATCGATCAGAAAACAACTCATAAAAATATTTCGTAGCAGTGAAGTCCAAGGTCCAAGAAGCTGAACATAAAAGCCCGTTTACGACTCGCAATCCCAGATACAAGTCATAACTGCGAGTCATAACAACCGTCGATCAATTTTTCTAATATTTTTAGGGACTTATTTGTAAATACTATAAATATAAATATTATGTCATTACATGAATTATTTCATAGTTTTTCCTAGAGTAAAATAGACTTAGAGCAGAGAGCACAAAAATTAGAGCATTTTTAGAGTTTTAGACTTGGAGACTAAATATTGGAGAAGGGATTTCACTTGTGAGTTCATTGTATTCTTGAACCTTTTGATTCTCAATACAAATTGGGTTTTCATTTTCTTCAATATTTTTGGGTAAATGATTAACCATGTCTTCTCTATTCATAATTCCATTATTTGCAAAAAACATGAGTAGCTAAACCCACAACTTGGCGTTGTGGGAACCATGAGAATCTAACTTAGAAAACTCAGATTATTTGCAAATCTTAGAATGGGTTTTTGCATGTATTAACAAAATCTCCTCATTTTGAATGTTCTCTACTCGTGCCAACATTAGAACTCGCATAATGTTAACTTCCCGATCAAGGTGGTAATGAATAGGAAAAAAGATTGATTAACAAGAGCCGATGATGTGTTCTCGTCTAGTCAACCGAACTACACAAAGGGGAGGTTGACTGGGACTATGGGTAATGGTTAGTTTAGCACACTATGGAGATGGGCCAAGTTCCATAGTGAAATTTGACCTTCGCCTTTGACCAAAGTTGGAAGAACTTAAATCACCATTCTGCATGCGATATTCTAGTTGAGAGTTGTGATATCCGGGGATGTTGAGCTAGTGAATCATGGGGAACATAATACCCAAGTTTCTCTCCATTATTGATTGTCTTCCATTTTATTTAGTTTATTTTAATTTCTTATCAATCGTTGCAACCCCCCCCTCCTTTGGGAATTGCGTTAGTTAATATTTGAATTATTTATTAGTGAACCAATTTGTGAAGTCTTCATATTCTCTGTGGGATTCGACCCTAACGTAGGTTAGGCTTATTATTTTGACGATTGCTTTAACTTTAAAAGAGAGGTATATCTTGAGCGTAGTCACTTACCCAAATCAAACCCAATTTGATTAAGAATTACCAAGTTGAAAGGTACAATGAATTCACAAGTGTATTCTCTTTTCCAATATTTAGTCTCCAAGTCTAAAACCCTAAAAATGCTCTAATTTCGTGCTCTCTATCTAAGTCTACTGTAATCCTGCTAAAAATAACCTAGTTATACTATTTATTGTATTTATAGTCAAGTCCCTAAAAATATTAGAAAAACTGATCGACGGTTGCTACGACTCTCAGTTACAACTCATAACTGGGTTTACGACTCGTAATCGGGCTTTCATGTTCAACTTCTTGAATCTTGGACTTCACTACTACGAAATATCTTCACAAGTGGTAATCTAATCTACGACTCGCATTGACCTCTTATAGTCCATATCTGCATCATTTCGTCCAACACTAGAAAACACTAGAAATCTCTATGAAATCCCTCAATACGACTCGTAGAGTGAACTACGAGCCGTAAAGAGGCCTTGTGTCGCTGAACTTCAAATCTTCGGACTTTCATCCAACACTGAAAATCTCTAGGAAACCATCTCTATGACTTGTAATGGCTATACGACTCGTAGAGAGTCTCGTAAGTCTGCAATCTTTCCAAAATTGGGCCAATCTGCTTTTCTTGTAAAACCGAACACAAAAACACATAAAAACCATAAATGTCACATTGAGAACACATAAAATCTCAACTTTTAGGCATCAAATGTGCTATATTTTGACAGAACATCAACCCTCTCAACTTAAAATTATTGCTTGTCCTCAAGAGACAACTCAATCTAACTAGATAACACAACAACAAAGAGAACAGAACTTAATGGCATATATCATGTGCAATTCAGGCTCAGGTACCCACACCAACTTTTCAAAACAAGACTAGATAGCTATTTTGGCAAACCAAGACATAATGAATCATATGACAAAACAACTATGTCAAACAAGAGAATATCCATAATCTATAATCACTGATCTAGTCAAATGTTGGGAATCTAATTCAGATGCCTTCATAGAAAGAAGTCCCAAATAATACAATCAATGATGCTTTCAAAAGTAACACATGAATTGTGCAAAAACACTCACACTCATAAAGATATTCACGCACATTGACTAATACCATAGGTTTGGCTATATGCTTTTGATTCAAATTTTTAACTAGTCGGACAAGGATCACTTTAGAATTTTCTAGACTTATAAGGTAGCTCATGGGGCTTTGGAAGGGATTTTTTTGAATCATAGTGACTAAAGACCATCTTTAAACCACATTTTCATCACTTTCACTTTACCAACTCAAATCAGTTTCACCTTATTCTCCCTTTTTCTTCATATTTAAGCTTTTCCAGATATTTTCTTCACATTTTTCAGTTTTTGATTATTTTCACAAATCATTTTGCTTCTAATCTCAATCTAAGGCCTCCTTTTCTTTTTCTTTCTCCTGGTACATGATTTTCTTCTTTTTCTACCCATTCTAACTCACCACCTTATTTTTGTGATTTTACCTCTACACTGGTCACCCTCAACTTTGGCTTTTAGCTTATATTGAAGTACACAATATCTATTCCCCAAACCAAGGCCAGTTTTGGCAGCCACCCTCAACTTAGGCATTTTGCCTCAGTCAAGGTTCATAATGATTAAGAATAGACCAGGGCCAATCTCAAGGTTCACCACTAGACAATGCTGGCTAATTATGTATTTAAAAAAAAAGTGGTACATGCGAGGCTCAAATATTTGGAACAAGGGATAAAACATCATTTTGTTGGTTATTTAGGTTAAAGTGGACTAACTAAAGAACTAAGGCATAAGATCACCTCCTAATCCATTTAATCTACAAGTACTCTTAGAGTAACAATGCAAGTTCTTAATTTGCACAAAATATGCATGAATCTGGTAAAATAAGCTCAGTCACACATGGCATTGCATACATTATTGACACGAAACTCACAGATCATGCTTCATATCTTAATTACCCTTACTCATCAAGACAAATGTAGCCAAACACCTAAATATGCATGGTTGCAATTTAACTATTAATGAAAATATTTTTGGTGGGTACCATTTTTCAAATCATAACATAAAACATCAAAAACAAGCTATTTTTCATAAGTATAAGTACTATATGCCACATATATTATCTAAACATTCAAACATCTTGATAGAAATTAAATGTCCACGAGGAAAAAGAACACAGACAAGAAAATCTCAGGATCGAAAATTAGGGTAGTTATGGACCATAAGTTATTCAGACTTCACCAAGGTCTATAACTGCCCACATCCCATCAGAAAAAAATTTGTATTGTCCTGAGTGCACCAAATCAAGCGAAAATATAATAGTAAGGGCCAAAAACATACCTCAGCACCCAAGCGTTTCTCCACCTTAGGCTGTCTCCTAAGCAGTACCTGATTTATAGTAACGGTACGACATATACATCTTGAGTACATAGACTTTCCCAAGATTCCATTATCTAAGCATCTTGATCTCTTCTACATTTTCAAGGTATGGCTTGACTCTTTGGCCGTTTACTTTGAAAGTGCCTCCATCTTGTCTCTCCAATTCAATGACCCCACGATCAAATACGCATGCTACCCGAAATTGTCCCAACCATCTAGATTTGAGCTTCTCAGGGAACAACTTTAATCTAGAATTAAAAGTAGAACCAAGTCCCCTGGTGTGAATAGGCAGTTTTTTGTCCGGCGGTCATGTTGTATTTTCATTATTTGCTTATATAAGGATGAACTCTCATATTCTTTCAATTGAAACTCATCAAGCTCATTCAGTTGGCTCAATCTAGAGGTAGCTACATCAATCTAATCTAAATTCAACTTCTTCAATCCCTACAGCATAAGCTCAAGTTCCACAGGCAAATGACATGCCTTCTTAAAAAGAAGTTGATAAGGGGACATGCCTATAGGGGTCTTGAATGCAATTTGATATGCCCACAGTGCATCATCTAGCTTCTGAGATCAATCTATTAGGTTTGCATTCACGGTTTTAGATAAAATCTATTTAATTTCCCTATTCTACACATTCACTTTCCCACTTCTTTTGGGGATGATAGGTGTCGCCACCCTATGTTTCACTCTATACATTTCAAGAAAAGCTTTAAAAAGTCAATTGCAAAAGTTAGAACCTCCATCACAGATGATAGCCCGAGGAGTACTGAATGAGGTTCACTGATGATAGCCCGAGGAGTATTGAATCTTGAGAAGATGTTCCTTTTGAGAAATGTTGTGACACTTCTACCCTCATTGTTAGGTAGAACCACGGCCTCCACCCACTTTGATACGTAATCCACAACAAATAATGTGTACTTCTTTCCACGTGAGCTAGCAAATAGACCTATAAAATCTATCCCCCACACATCAAACAACTTAATCACTAAAATAGGATTTAGAGGGAACTCATGTTTGCGAGTAACCCCACCTTCTCTTTGGCACCTATCACAAGCTTTGGCATAGTCATTGGAATCTTGGTGGATTGTTGGCCGATAATACCCACATTGTAAAATCTTTAATTGGGCTATTTGAATCCCATTATGATGTCCATCCACCAATGACGAGTGGCATGCCTCAAGTATGCTCATCATTTCAACCTCAGGAACACAGTGATGAATGATCCCATTAGCACATACACGGAATAAGTATGGGTCATCCCAAAAGAACTTTCTTACATCATACATAAATTTTCGACATTGATGTATGTTTAAGTCAGGTGGCACGATATCACTCACCAAATAATTTGCATAGTTTGCAAACCAAGGTATAAGATCATTCTATACAACCAACACTCTTTCACTAGGAAAGGAATCATTTATCTCTAGTCCATCATAAAATTTCATCGTTTCCCCATCTTCCAATCTGGATAGGTGATCTGCAACCTGATTTTCTATCCCTTTTCTATCAATGACCTAAAATAAGTACCCATCTCATCAACCTTGGCTTTGCATCCTTTTTGCCATCAAATATTTAAGTGCTGAGTGATCTGTATGAACCACCACTTTGGATCCCAACAAACATGAATGGAATTTTTAGAATGCTGTGACCAATGCAAGTTGCTCTTGCTCTGTGACAGTGTAATTCTTTTGGGTTGTATTCAGGGCTTTACTCGCATAATATATGGGATGTAATATTTTCTCCTTGTGCTGTCCCAATACCATACCTAGAGCGACCACACTTGCATCACATATGATTTCAAAGGGCTTGGAACAGTACGGAGCCACAATAATTAGTACTGAGATCAACCTCTTCTTTAACTCTTCAAAGACTTGCATACATGGACCTTCAAACACGAACATAGTATCTTTCTCCAATAACTTGCATAATGGGTGTGAAATTTTAGAGAAGTCTTTTTTGAACCTTCGATAGAACCTTGCATGTCCCAACAAACGCCTCACACCCTTTACTGAGATGGGTGCTGGAAGCTTCTCAATCACCTCAGCTTTAGCTCTATTGACCTTAATGCCTTTGCCAGATATTCTGTGACGCAACACAATAACTTCTTTAACCATGAAATGACACTTTTCCTAGTTTAACACTAGATGACTTTCTACACATCTTTGCAACACATCATGCAAGTGTGCCAAATAATCCTTAAATAAGTTTCCAACCACACTGAAATCATCCATGAAGACTTCAATAGTACACTCCACCATATCTGAGAAGATGGACATCATGCATCTCTGAAATGTTGCTGGGGCATTACACAACCCAAACAACATCCTCTTAAATGCGAAGGTGCCATGAGGACATGTAAATGTGGTCTTCTCCTTATACTCTGGAGTGATGATGATCTGATTCTAACCAGAATACCTGTCAAAAAAATAGTACCACCCTTTTTCTACAAGTCTATTAAGCATATAATCCATCAATGGCATAGGAAAGTGATCCTTCTTTGTCGAGGCATTTAGCTTTCTGTAATCCATGCATACCCTCCATGCTATGGCTAGCCTAATAGGAATCAATTCATTATTAGTATCAGGTACCACTATGATACCCCCTTTCTTAGGAATACACTATACCAGACTCACCCATTCATTATCATCGATTGGGTAGATTAGTCCCGCATCTAATCGTATAATAATCATTTTGTGAACAATCTCTTACACTAGAGGATTCAGGCGCTTTTGATGTTCAATGCTTGACTTGTACTCCTTGACTAGCTGAATTTTGTGTGTACATATCCCAGGAGGGATGTCAATAATATCTACAATGTTCCATCTAATAGCCTTTTTAAATTGTTTGAGCACTATTACAAGGGCATCTGCTTGCTCATCATTCAAGTCTGCAGCTATGATCACCGACAAAGTGTTCTTCACTCCTAAGAATGCATATTTCAAATGTGATAGAAGTGCCTTCAATTCTAACATCGGTGGCACTTCTATGGATGACTTTGTGGGTGGCATCCCCCAATTATTAAAATCTAGCTCTAATTTAGTTTGGCATCTAGGATCGAAACAAACCCCTAGAGCATTTACTATCTCTTCATAATCTGGGATACCATCACTATCGAAGTTCATCAATACTGCCTCCTAAGTTTCAACACCCAATTGTAGCTCAAGTCGTACCTCTGACTTATCATCATCAATAGTCTTGATAACTAAAACCACTCTCACATCACTATCATTCCTTGCTTGTTGACACATATTGAATATGACTTCATCTTTACCAAATCTGAACGTGAGCAGTCCCTTTTCCATGTCAACCAAGGTGCGACTGGTAGCTAAGAAAGGCCTTCCTAAAATATTTAGAGCTTCAAAATCAACCTCATAGTAAAGAATAACAAAATCTGCAGGATATATGAATTTTTCAACTTTTACCAATACACAATAGAGCATCCCCATAGTTTTCTTGACTGTTCTATCTACCATTAACAACCATATTTCAGTAGGAGCAGGGGCACCCAAACCAAGCTTATTGAAAATTGAAAGAGGAATCACGTTGATACTAGCACCAAAATCAAAAAGTGCTATTGCAAACTCTACTTCTCCTTTAGTGAATGGTATAGTGAAAGCACCTAGATTTTCACATTTTCAAGACAATAACTTTGTCATCATGGCACCATAATGTTGGAGATCTTTAGAAAGCTCTTGAAAGATAATTTTTGAACTTACCTTCTTCCTCCCTCTTCAGGAGTCTTTGAGGGAAAGGAGAAGGAGGCCTTGGGATGGTCTTATACTTCTTTAGCTCTTTAACTACTTCACCTACCCCATTCTGTAGACAATCTTCCCCATCAACAACATATCCGTAACTCCCTTCTCACAAACATCTTCTACCTCTACCAGCATAGGAGGATTACTGGTACTCTTGCTACCTCTAGTTGTCACACCATACATTGCCCTTCATTCTTTGGATTTTGAACTGTGTTACTAGGCAATGTATCTTTCTGATGTTGTATCAATTAAGTAGAAACTTAACTAAATTATTGCTCTAGATGTTTAATCACCACCAAATGAGACTCAATCTTTTGATTAATGCTTGAAATATTGGATTTCATTCCGCATAGAGTTTCAGCTTGGGTCTCTGCTTTTTCCAACAAACGATCAATTATCTCTTCAATTCTAGAATTACTTGTCCAATGTCTCGATCAAATCACCTCTCGTGTTGCTGAACTTCAAATATTTAGACTTTCATCCAACGCTGAAAATCTCTACAAAACCAACTCTACATCTTGTAGATGGCTCTACGATTCGTAGAGAGTCTCGTAAATATGCGAAAACCAGAAAAAGTTTGCAATCTTCCCAAAATTGTGCCAACCTATTTTTCCTATAAAAAATATTAACAAATAAAAACCATAAATTTCATATTGAGAACACACAAAATCTCATGTTTTAGGCATCAAATGTGCTGTATCTTGACAACACATTAGCCATAAAAAGGCAGATACGCACCCAAAGTATCTTTTATTTACCCTACTACTTTATTTTGTTTTGATTATGTACATTGAGGACAATGCACCTCTTTTTTGATATAGTGTGGGTAGTTATGGGCCTCAGTGAAGTCTGAGTAGCTTGGATCCTTAACTACCCTAATTTTTGAATCCTATTAGTTTTCTTGTTTGTATTCTTTTTCCCCATGGATATTTATTTCCTTCTTGAACCGGCATATTTATGATGTTTAGGTAGTATTTATAGAATATAGTACTGATATATGTGCCATAGGTATGTTTTAGTGTTTTTTGTAAAAAATGACACCCACCAAATTTTTTATTAGTTAGTGTAGATAGCAACCATACACGTTTAAGTGTGTTGATAGTTCTTGTTCTAATAAGTGAGGATAGAATTAGGATGAAAAGCATTATCTGATAAGTCTTTTGTTAACAATGTAATAAGTGCCATGTGAGTGTGAGCTTAATTTTCTAAATTCATGTACTATGTCTAAATTTAGAACTTGCACTATTACTCTAGTTTAGACTATAGGTTAGTTGGATTAGGAAAAGATTTTAGTCAATTGTTCGTACCAGTTCACTTAGACTAAATAACCAACCAAATATGCATAATATCCCTTGATCCTAATATTTGAGACTGACATGTACCTCCTGTTTGTAAAAACCTAAGTGACCTAGCCTTATTAGTTATAAAATCTTGAAATTGGCATTGGTCCTTCCTTGAATAATGTGTACCTTGAGTGAGGCAAAAAGCCTAAGTTGAGGGTCACTACCCAAAGTTTCCCTGGTTACGAGGTTGGATGATGTGTACCTCAACTCAAGCCAAAAGCCTAATTTGAGGGTGACTGGTGTAAAGGTAAAATACAAAATTACGGGAAAAGTTACTGATGCATGGAAAAGGAGAAAAATCATCTACTAGGTGCAAGAAAAATGAGCAATTCCTTAGTTATGAGCTAAAAAGAAAAATGAAATGTAAATATAAGTAAAAAAGCTGAAAAGTGAAAAGCAAGCACCCAGAAAAACTTCAAATGAGAAAAATGGAGAATAGAATGAAAAGTAATAGTGTTGGTAGGGAAATGTGTAGAAAAATATATTGTCAAGGAGGGCCTTTATTCACTATGTTCTCAAAATATCACACCAAAGCCCCCCTGAGTCTACGTTAAAAGACAGAAAATTCCTAAAGTGATCATAGTTTAAGTAGTCAAAGGTCTTAGTCATGAGTATAGAGGCAAGAATATGGTATTGAGATTAATACATGAATGTCTTTCATGAGAGTAAGTGATCCTGCATAGTCCAAGGTTATGCATTGTAACATCATTGAGAGTGAGATATGGGACTTATTTCTATGAGGGCACTTGCATTGCATTGTTAACATTAGACTTATTGAGTAATTGTGGCTTTTTGATAGTACCTCACTTGTCATAGTTGCATTGTCACATGCATTAATCTGTATTGCTTTGCTAGGTAGCTATCTGATTATGTTTTGAAAAGTGATGTGAGTATCTTGGCTTAATTTTGATGAGATATATGCAATTAGATTGAGGTCAGTGTGTTACTGTACTGCTTATATAGATTAAGTCAGTCATTTGAGGACAAGCAATAATTTTTTGTTGATGGTGTAGATGTGCTGTCAAAATACAACATTATTGATGCTTAAAACTTTGAATTTTGTGTGTTCTCATTGGGATGTTAGTAGGTTTTGTGTGTTTTTGTGTTTGTTTTGCTGGATTTCAGGGTTGGCATTAATTTGGAAAGAATATGCAGAAGTTGCTGGTTTTTAGGATCCACGAGACCCTTAAGGGGACATAGAATATTCTACGAGCCGTGAAGGAGGTTTCGTGTGGAATTCTAGTGAGGGGTAGATTTTTGAAGTTTGGTCTATGAATATGCAACGAGTCGTGAAACACTTTACAAGTCGTAGATCCAGTCTCGCACACTAAGGATTAAAGAAGGAGGGCTTTCTGAAGTTTCGTGAAATGAAACACCCTATGGGTTATAGAGCAGTGTCATAGAAGTCAAGTCTAGAACTGAATTAGCAAAGTACAAAAGCCTGAATATGGGCTATAAATCACTACATGACCTGTAGTATATCTCATGAAGCGTGCCAACCCAGTTATCATATTTTGTTTATGTCTTGTATTCTAAACTTTATAAATAGGTTTTAGGTTATTTTTCTTAGGAGATTTTAAGGAGTTCAAAGAGTCAACAAGTTTAGAGTAAGAAACCATAGAGAAAAACCTTGGAGAGTTGAGAAACACAAGAACACTTTACTCTCATCTACTCATTACAATCTTGTGATTCTTATTGAACCTTTGATTTTCTTGTGCTTAATTCAATTGTGGAAGTGCTCTATTATGTCATTCAAATTCATAAGTATTGCATCTACACAAAACATGAGTAGCTAAATCCACAACTAGGGTTGTGGGAACCACGAAGAACTAACAAGGTAAAATCAAATAATTCATAATTCTTGAAAAGTGTGCATGTATGTATTAATTAATTCTCTTTGTTTTGTATATTTTCTAGTGGTGGCTATCATGACCCTAGCCTAGGGCCTATACGTGACATGATGAATGGGGAACCTTAAGGGACGCCAAAAAGCTTCTTAGCATATTGTCATACATCCTTGGTTGCGGAAGCATACAAAAGACATATACAAAAAAAAGTAAGGGAAACGAGACTAAGGGGGAAACTTGCATAATCGTCGAAGTCAAAAGTCAGGAGTCAAGCTCATACATAGTGAACACTTTGTCCAACATATACCTCTAAAACATAGAAAGAACAGGGGCCAAGAAAAGCTATTGGGCTCACCCTCATAGTCAAATGTAACGTAAGATAGTATCTCAAAACATAGATAATAGGGAAAGATACAAACCGAAGTCCCCGAAATAGAGGACTCACCAACAACATGGAATAGCCCCATCTAGCCATGCAGGGAAGGAGGAGGACGATCAACTCGGACACCAGTTTCTACATGGTAATATCACATAGACAAGAGTAAGCATTAATACGTTGGAATGTACTAAGTATGCGGGATGCAATGCAATAATAAACAAGCTTCATAATTGAAATGCATACATTAGACAATAGGCATAGTATAGCAATATAGCATGTATGATCGATGCATAAGTAAGACATGGTAGGATAAATCATTCTTATGTAAGATATCATATGTGTAGAAGAGACCAAGCTAGAATCCCAACTTTTGATGGAGATGCCATTCACACCCGGACACCCTGGTGGCAAGGTACTACACCTCTCGCATGGTTGATGTCGTTCACACCCAGACATCCTGGTTTCAAGGTACTACACTCCTCACATGGTTGATGCCATTCGCACCCCGACGTCCTAGTGGCAAGGTGCCACACCCTTCATATGGTTGATGTCATTCATACCCAGACACCCTGGTGGCAAGGTACTCACCTCTCACATGGTCGTCCGGGCATTTATGCCTCCTGGACCAGACATGGTCTAATACAACACATTATATAAAACATACATATAGATCATTTCCATAAGCTCATTTCATCATTAAAACATCATACATATCATAGTTCAGGATTTGAACCTTCAATTCCTCAAGAAAACATAGCCGGACATTTTATCATACACCTTGGGGGTGTTTAATAGGTGTAAAAGAGCATGCAAGTTGGACATGGAATTATGCAGAAAAATCAATGGTAAAACCTTTAAACAACACTTTGAAACACTCCCAAAACATTCATATGAAAACCCCTCATCAAAATCAACATTAGATCCAAGATTTGAAGCTCGAAGCATGCTTAAACAACCATATAGTCATGTGTTAAACTCAATGTGCAGTAAATTTCTCAATATTTAAGACCCACAAGTAAAATCAACTTTAGAACATGTATTATTAAGTAAAAGAGGGTTTAGGCACCATGAGTGGAAGTACCCAATAGTTCAACACCATATACCTTAGCTTTTGTGAAGTTCTAGAAGAAGATTTTAATAGAGATTTGAAGCTTGGGTAGATCCGTGAAGAAATCCTTGAGATTGGCCTTGAGTTTGGGACTTGAATTTAGGGTTAGAAATGAGTCTAAATGTTTGGGGAAATATTGGGGAGTGTTTTGGGGTGATATATGGGTGAAATACTGCTAAGTATAGGTGAAAATATGTTTGGTTAAACTTAGGTCCAACATTTAGAGAAATCTGGCCGAACAAGGAAAAGAAAATGCAGGAGAAACATCTCTCCGCGTCGGACTGTCTCTGGACATTGCAGCAAGTGCAAATTTCATAAATCGATTCCTTTGCTTTAAAATTGAGGTTAGACCCTTGTCTCTCTAATTTGGACCCCCTGAACAAGAATATTAAATCAAATTTTTGAAATCCCAAAATAGATTTTTAGATATACAAAAAATAAGATTTCGGGCACTTCGGAGGCATGTTTTCGGGAAATTTTTGAGGTCATTTCAATATCTCCTCCATGGAAACATTTATCCAAGAATGTAGAAGAGATGTAAAAGACAATAATAATCATGAAAAAATCTGCCCCAACATGAATGCGATAGTATGTTAAAAACACCACTTTCAAAATCCCATTATAAGTGTAAAGTCATCATAAATTGCTAACTTAAACATGAATGCACATGAATGACATAAGGGCTAAAATATAATACTTGATAGAACATAGGGGATTTAGAATTAGTACCTTACCTCTAGTGGAGTGGAAGAGATAAGGGTACCGCTTTTGCATGTCCGCTTCGGCCTCCCAAGTAGCACTCTCGACTTGTTGGTTCCTCCAAAGGACCTTAACGGATGCCATCTGTTTGGTCCTCAATTTCTTTAATTTCCTATGGAAGATCTGAACCGGAACCTCCTCATAAGTAAAATTATCCTAGACAACACCCACAACATCAAGAGGCACAATAGCAGTAGGGTCACCAGTACATTTTCTCAATATAGAGACATAAAACACCGGATGGACCAAATTCATCTCACTAGGCAACCTTAACTCAAAAGCCACCTTAACAACCTTCTTTATCACCTCATAATGAAGAACATACCTAGGAATCAATTTCCCTTTGTTACCAAATCACCTTACATTGGAGAAACCTTAAAATAAACCCAATCACCCACTTGGAATTCTAGGTCTCTTCTTCTCACATTAGCATAGGATTTTTGATGACTTTGGTCTGTCCTCAATCTTTCCCTAATCATCTTAACCATCTCAATAGCATCCATAACTAGATCTGGCCCCAACAAAGCCACCTCTCCAACCTCAAACCAACCCAGTGGTGATCTACAACGTCTCCTATAAAGAGCCTCAAAAGAAGCCATACCGATGCTTGAGTGGTAGCTATTATTTTAGGGAAACTCAATCAATGGAAGATGGTCATATCAACTACCTATAAGCTCCATACACAAGCCCTAGGCATATACTCAAGTGTTTGATTTGTCCTCTCGGCTTGGCAATCCGTTCGAGGGTGGAAGGCCGTACGATGGTGAAATTTGGTTCTAAGACCCCTTTGAAAAGATCTCCAAAAGTCTGAAATAAATTTTGCACCACGATCTAATATAATGTATAAGGGAGCCCCATGCAACCTCACCAACTCATGGATGTACTACCTTGCATACTCTTCAGCCCCATATGTAGTCTTGATTGGTAGAAAGTTATCTGACTTTGTCATCGTATCAACCACAACCCATATGGAATCAAAACCTTTTCTAGTCTTGGGCAACCCAACCACGAAATACATATTAACTACCACCTACTTCCAATTAGGAATCTCTATGTCTTGGGTTAGGCCATCCGACCTTTGATGTTCGGCGTTGACTTGCTAGAAACTATGGCGATCGAAAACAAATTTGGCAATGTCCCTCTTCATCCCTCCCCATCAATACACATCCCTCAAGTCTCTATACATTTTGGAGGAACCGGGATGGATCAAATAAGAGGAATTGTGGGCTTCATCAAGAATTCTCTCCCTCAAACCATCAACACATGAAACACACAACCTACCTTGGAATCTAAGGGTCCCATGTACCCCTTGGGAGAAAACCTCTTTCTTGCCTTCTTTCACCAAGGACTTCAAGTCAAGCAAGGAGGAGTCCAGATTTTATTTGGCTATCACCTCATCAACCAACGAAGATTTAGAACTATCAATAACAACAACACCATAACCCGCATCTTCCAACCTTACCCCCAATATAGCCAACCTATGCACCTCGCTTGGCATCTCCCTTTCACCACCATCTACATAAGCTAGGCTACCTATAGACACCCGAATCAAAGCACCAACCATAACATTTGCCTTACCTTGATGATAATGCACACTTATGTCATAGTCTTCAAGGAGTTCTAGCCACCTTCTTTGTCTCAAGTTAAGATCTTTTTGAGTGAAGACATATTGAAGGCTCTTATGATCAGTGAAGACATCAACGTGCACCCCATACAAATAATGACGCCAAATCTTTAATGCAAATACCACGGCGGCCAATTCAAGATCATGAGTAGGGTAGTTCTTTCTATGCACTTTGAGTTACCTAAAAGCATAGGCTATGACCTTACCATTTTGCTTTAGTACAAAACCCAGACCAACTCTAGATGCATCACAAAACACAACAAATCCCTCAAGGCCATCCTGTAGTGATAATATGGAAGCGGGCACAAGTCTATCTTTCAATGTCTGGAAACATTTCTCATATTCATCGATCCACACAAACTTCACCTTCTTTTGAGTCAATTTTGCCATAGGAGAAATGGAGGAGAACCCATTCACAAACCTTTTATAGTAACTCGCAAGGCCCAAGAAACTCCTAATGTCCAATGGGGTTAATTGTCTAGGCCAATTCCTAATCACATCAATTTTTCTAGGATCTACTTTTATACTATCCCCGAACACCACATGACCCATGAATGCAACTTCTTTCAACTACAACTCACACTTATCATTTTCAACATACAATCTCACCTCCCTCAATCTTTGCAACACAACCCTCAAATGGCCCATATGCTTCTCCTTACTATGTGAATAGATAAAAATATCATCAATGAAGACCGTAACAAAGGAATCAAAGTAGGGATTGAAGACCCTATTCATTAGGTCCATGAAGATGGCCGGTGCATTACTCAATCAAAAGGATATCACCACCAATTCATAATGACCATACTTAGTCTGGAAGAGCGTCTTTGGAATATCGCACTCCCTCACCCTTACTTGATGGTACCCGGACCAAAAATCAATCGTAGAGAAAAAGCTATCCCCTTGCAATTGGTCAAGCTAGTCATCAATCCTTGGAAGAGGACATCTATTCTTTATAGTGACCCTATTGAGTTGCTGGTAGTTAATGCACATTCTAAGTGACCCATCTTTCTTCTTTACAAACAACATCGGTGCATCCCAAGGTGATTGGCTAAATCTAATAAATCCCTTCTCTAACAAATATTTCAATTGCTCCATTAACTCCTTGAACTCCGATGGGGCCATACGATAAGGGGGAATGGAGACAGGTTGGGTGTTGGGACAGAGATTTATACCAAAATCTATCTCCCTTTCTGGAGGGATATCGGCAAAGTCATTTGGGAAGACATCAAGAAACCCATTTACAATTGGAACCGACTCAACAGAAGAGACTTTGGACGCCACATCTTTGACTCTCACAAGATGATACAAACACCCCTTGGAAATCAACCTACGGGCTTTAATGTGTGAGATGAACCTGCTCCTCACTACAACATCATGACTTTCCCACTCAAGGATGGGTTCATTTGGAAATTGAAACTTGACCCTAAGTTGTACAATTAATAGAAGCATAGTACGTATGCAACTAATCCATCCCAAGAATAATGTCAAAGTCAACCATATCTAATTCAACAAAATCAAAAGATAATATTTTATGCAAGAATCAAACTGGACAATTTCTTTACACCCTCCTAGCAACAATAAATGCACCAATAGGGGTAGACACTTCATATGACTCATGCGACAACTCCGACTCAACATGGAACTTTTTAGCAACAAAGGGGGTAACAAATAAAAGGGTGGCACCCGGATAAATCAAAGTATATACATCAAGATAAAATATTTTCAACATACCGGTAATAACATCGGGATTTCACCAACCCCTTGCCTCCCATGTAGAGCATAAAAGAGATCGTGCCTTAGGGCATCACCTTAAGGACCACCTCTACCCAATGGGATCGCATTTGCACCCCGAACTTTGCACTGGTTCCTTGGATAATCCATCCTCTTATGACCAAGATCCCCACAATCAAAACATGCATCGGAACCCTTCAAATATGGGCCCCTCCAATACCTTCGACACTCAGGGCACATATTATTGAGAGCCATTGCACCAACACCTTGAGGCCTAGGGACATCATTGGCAAAACCCCTATTGGTAACATGAGGAAGCCTTCGGCCTTATTGATATCTAGCACTCTATTGAAAGCCACCCTCAAAACGAGCTCTTTTAGCCTCATGGACCCTCCTCTTTCTCAACTTTTCTCTTCCATTTGCTCGGCATATGTCATCAATTGAGAGAAGTCCATGTCACTAATAAGCATTGTGGATCGACACTCTTCACTTACCAAATCAAAACCCCCATAACAAACTTGTCCATCCTCGACCTTGAATCGGCCATCAAGTGAGGAACATACTTTGAGCTTGATTAAAATTGGGGGCGCACTTCCTCATAATCATACTATCTTGTTTCAAGTTCATAAACTCAACCAACTTTGCTTCCCTAAGCTCAAGAGGGAAGAATCGATTAAGGAATGCCAATTTAAATTCCTTCCAAAGCACCACGTATCCATTACCCTTCTCACCTTTCTATTGATCAAACTAAATATGGGCCACCCCCTTGAGTTGCTATGCTGCCAACTGCACTTTCTCATTTGTCCCAACACCATGATCGACAAGATTTGGTAGATTTTATCAATAAACTCTTGTAGATCCTCATCCACCTTTCACCCATGGAAATCCGGACAATTCATCATCATGAAATCCCTTACCATAGCTATCGAGGTAGTAGCGTAAGGGGATTGGTCCCCTTGTTGGACTTTGCTGGCTACTACTTGGGCAAGCATTGTAAGAGCATCCCGGAGCTCACCGTTGGTAGGTTGCTCCTCGAGAATTTGGGCATGTCGTACTCTAGTATTCAACATAATCTAGCATAACAAAGAATAATCGTTAGGGGGGAATACTTATCACAACTCTATAGCAAGACTTAGGGTATGAAGAAGGAAAATATTTCCTAAAATGCCACATTGCCTCCTATATAGTCATGGCACGCTTCACAACTGTGAATAGGACTCTAATCAATACGGTGTGTTGAACTCTAAGGATCTATCAACCTAGTGCTCTGATACCAAGTTTGTCACGACCCAAGCCTAGGGCCTAGATGTGACATGGTGAAGGGACCCCACACAAGCCTCTTAGTATATCGTCACACATCCATGGTTACAGAAGCATACAAAAGACATATACAAATAAAAGTAAGGAAAACGAGAATAAGAGGGAAACTTGCATAATTATTGAAGTCAAAAGTGAAGAGTCAAGCTCATACATTATACATACCTTGTCCAACATACACCTCTAAAACATAGAAAGAGAGGGTCCAAGACAAGCTACCGGGTCCTCATTGTCAAATGTAACATAAGATAGTATCTCAAAACATAGATATTAGGGAAAGACATAAATCAAAGTCCCTGAAATGGAGGACTTACTAACAACTTGGAATAGCACCGTCTAGCTACGCGGGGGAGGAGGAGGATAATCAACTCGGGCACCAGTTCCTATATGGTAATATTATGTAGGCAAGAGTACATGTTAGTATGTTTAAATGTACTAAGATGTGGGATGCAATGCAACAACAAACAAGCTTTATCATCGAAATGCATACATTAGACAATAGGCATAGTATAGGCACATGACATATACGATCGACTCATAAGTAAAACAACTAGGATAAATCATGCTTATATAAGATATCATATGTGTAGAAGAGATCAAAATAGAATCATGACTTCGGATGGGAGATGTCGTTCACACGCGGATACCCTGGTGGCAAGGTACTACACCCCTTGCATTGTTGATGTCGTTCACACCTGGACACCGTGGTAGCACGGTACTATACCCCTCACATGGTTGATGTTGTTCACTCTGGACACCCTGGTGGCAAGGTGCTAAACGCCTTACATGGTTGATGTCGTTCACACTCGGACACCCTGGTTGCAAGGTACTCACCCTTCATATGGTAGGCCGGCCACTTATGGCCCCCCAGACCAGACATGGTCTTATACAACACATTATATAAAACATACATACATATATATATATATATCATGTTCATAAGCTCATTTCATCATTAAAACATCATACATATCATATCTCATGCTTTGAACCTTCAATTCCTCAAGAAAACATAACCGGACATTTTATTAAACATCTTGGGGGTGTTTAATGAGGGAAAAAGAGCATGCAAGTTAGAGATGAAATCAAGCAGGAAAATCAGTGGTAAAACCTTTAATCAACACTTTGCAACACTCCCAAGACATTCATATCAAAATCCCTCATCAAAAAAACATTAGATACAAGATTTGAAGCTCGAAACATGCTTAAACAACCATACATTCATGTATTAAACTCACTATGCAGCAAATTTCTCAATATTCAAGACCCACATGTAAAATCAACTTTAAAACATGCATTATTAAATAAAAGAGGGTTTAGGCACCATGGGTGGAGGGACCCAATGGTTCAATACCACATATCTTATCTTTTGTGAAGTTCTAGAAGACGATTTTAATGGAGATTTGAAGCTTGGGTAAGATCTTTGAAGAAATCCTTGAGATTTTCCTTGAGTTTGGGATTTGAATTTAGGGTTAGAAATGACTCTAAATGTTTGAGGAGATATTGGGGAATGTTATGGGGTAATACAAGGGTGAAATAAGGATAATTATATGTGAAAATACTTTTGGAAAAACTTAGGTCCAACACTTAGAGAAATCTAGGAGAACTAGGAAAAGACAATGCTGGAAAAACATCTCTCCGCTTCGCGGAGAGATCGCAGGCCTTCTCTAGAAATTGCAGCAATTGAAAATTTCATAAATCGATTCCTTTGCTTTAAAATCAAGGTTAGACCCTTAACACCCTAATTTGGACCCTTTGAACAAGAATATGAAGACAAACTTTTGAAATTCCAAACGAATTTTTAAATACACGGAAAATAAGATTTCGAGCACTTTTGAGGCATGTTTTTGGGGAATTTTTTGAGGTCGTTTCAATATCTTCCGCTTAGAAATATTTATTCCTGAATGTAGAAGATACATACAAGAATAATCATGAATAGATCATCCCCAACATGAATGCGATAGTACGCTTAAAACATCACTTTCAAAATCCCATTATAAGTGTGAAATCATCATAAATTGCCAACTTAAACATGAATTCACATGAATGATATAAGGGCTAAAATATAAGACTCGATAGCATATGGGGGATTTAGAAATTAAGACCTTAGGCTCGAGTATAGTGGAAGAGATAATGGTACCGCTTTTACATGTCCGCTTTGGCCTCCCAAGTAGCACTCTCGACTTGTTGGTTCCTCCAAAGGACCTTAACAGATGCCATCTGTTTGTTCCTCAATCTCTTTACTTGCCTATGTAAGATTTGAACCGAAACTCCTCATAAGTAAAATTATCCTAAACAACACCCACAACTCAAGAGGCACAATAGCATCAAGGCCACCAATACATTTTCTCAATATAGATACATGAAATACCGGATGGACCAAATTCGTCTAACTAGGCGACCTCAGCTCATAAGACACATTAACAACCCTCTTTATCACCTCATAATGACCAACATACCTAGGAATCAATTTTCCTTTGTTACGACAACGAAGGACACCATGCATTGGAGAAACCTTCAAATAAACCCAATCAGCCACTTAGAATTTTAGGTCTCTTCTTCTCACATCGGCATAGGGTTTTTGACGACTTTAGTCTGTCCTCAATCTTTCCCTAATCATCTTAACCTTCTCAAGAGCATCCATAACCAGATCTGGCCCCAACAAATACACCTCTTTAACCTCAAACCGAACCATTGGTGATCTACAACGTCTCCCATAAAGAGCCTCAAAAGGAGCCATACCGATGGTTGAGTGGTAGCTATTGTTGTAGGCAAACTCAATTACTGGAAGACAGTCATATCAACTACCTTTAAGCTCCAATACACAAGCCCTAAGGATATCCTCAAGTGTTTGAATTGTCCTCTCGTCTTGCCCATCCGTTTGAGGATGGAAGGCCATATGAAGGTGAATTTTGGTTCCAAGACCCCATTGAAAAGATCTCCAAAAGTCTGAAGTAAATTGTGCACCACGATCTAATATAATGGATAAGGGAACCCCATTCAACCTCACCAACTCATGGATGTACTACGTTACATACTCTTCAGCCCCATATATAGTCTTGATTGGTAGATAATGATCCTATTTCATCGTATCAACCACAACCCATATGGAATCAAAACCTTTTCTAGTCTTGGGTAACCCAACCACGAAATCAACATTAACGATCTCCCACTTCCAAGTAGGAATCTCTATGTCTTGGGTTAGGACACCCGACCTTTGATGTTCGGCTTTGACTTGTTGGCAACTATGGCAATCGAAAACAAATTTGGCAATGTACCTATTCATCCTTCCCTACTAATACACATCCCTCAAGTCTCAACCTAGTGCTATGATACCAAGTTTGTCACGACCCAAGCCTAGGTCCTAGATGTGGCGTGGAGAAAGGACCCCACACATGCCTCTTAGCATATCGTCACACATGCTTGGTTGCAGAAGCATACAAAAGACATATACAAATAAAAGTAAGGGAAATGGGACAAAGAAGGAAACTTGCATAATCATCAAAGTCAAAAGTGAATAGTCAAGCTCATACATAGTACATACCTTGTCCAACATACACCTCTGAAACATAGAAAGAGTGGGTCGAAGACAAGCTACCAGGCTCACACATTGTCAAATGTAACCTAAGATAGTATCTCAAAGCATAGATAATAGGGAAATACATAAATTGAAGTCCCTAAAATGGAGGACTTACTAACAACTTGCAATAGCACCGTCTAGCCACGCGGGGGAGGAGGAGGATAATCAACTGGGGCACCGGTCCCTATATGGTAATATCATGTAGGCAAGAGTATATGTTAGTATGTTTAAATGTACTAAGATATGGGATGCAATGCGACAACAAACAAGCTTCATCATCAAAATGCATACATTAGACAATAGGCATAGTATAGCAATATGGCATGTATGATCGACTCATAAGTAAAACAACTAGGATAAATGATGTTCATATAAAATATCATATGTGTAGAAGAGATTAAGCTAGAATCGTGACTTAGCATGGGAGATGTCATTCACACCCGGACACCCTGGTGGCAAGGTACTACACCCCTTGCATGGTTGATGTCGTTCACACCCGGACACCGTGGTGGCAAAGTACTACACGCCTCACATGGTTGATGTCGTTCACTCTGGGCACCCTGGTGGCAAGGTACTAAACGCCTCACATGGTTGATGTCCTTCACACTCGGACACCCTGGTGGCAAGGTACTCACCCTTCACATGGTCGTCCGGGCATTTGTGCTCCTCGGACCAGACATGGTCTTATACAACACATTATATAAAACATACATATATATATCATGTCCATAAGCTCATTTCATCATTAAAACATCATACATATCATATCTCATGCTTTGAACTTTCAATTCGTCAAGAAAACATAACGGGACATTTTATCAAACATCTAGGGGGTGTTTGTGGGGGTAAAAGAGCATGCAAGTTAGAGACGAAATCATGAAGGAAAATCAGTGGTAAAACCTTTAATCAACACTTTGTAACACTCCCAAGACATTCATATCAAAATTTCTCATCAAAACTAACATTAGTTCCAAGATTTGAAGCTCGAAACATGCTTAAACAACCATACATTCATGTATTAAACTCATTGTGCAGTAAATTTCTCAATATTCAAGACCCACAAGTAAAATCAACTTTAAAACATGCATTATTAAGTAAAAGAGGGTTTAAGCACTATGGGTGGAGGGACCCAATGGTTAAACACCACATACCTTAGCTTTTGTGAAGTTCTAGAAGAAGATTTTAATGGAGATTTGAAGGTTGGGTAAGATCTTTGAAGAAATCCTTGAGATTAGCCTTGAGTTTGGGACTTGAATTTAGGATTAGAAATGAGTCTAATGTTTGGGGAAATATTGGGGAATGTTTTGGGGTAATATAAGGGTGAAATAAGGCTAATTATAGGTGAAAATACATTTGGGAAAACTTAGATCCAACACTTAGAGAAATCTGGGCGAACTAGGAAAAGACAATGCAGGAAACATCTCTGGAAATTACACCAAGTGCAAATTTCATAAATCGATTCCTTTTCTTTAAAATCAAGGTTAGACCCTTGATACCCTAATTTAGACCCCTTGAACAAGAATATGAAGTCAAATTTTTGAAATTCCAAACAAATTTTTAGATATACGGAAAATAAAATTTCGGGCACTTCTGAGGCATGTTTTCGGGAAATTTTTGAGGTCGTTTCAATATCTCCCTCTTAGAAATATTTATCCCTGAATGTAGAAGAGACATACAAGAAAAGAATAATCATGAACAAATCAGCCCCAACATGAACGCGACAGTACGTTCAAAACATCACTTTCAAAATTCCATTATAAGAGTGAAATCATCACAAATTGCCAATTAAAACATGAATGACCATGGATGATATAAGGGATGAAATATAAGACTTGATAGCACATGGGGGACTTAGAATTAGTACCTTGGGCTAGAGCAGAGTGGAGGAGATAAGGCTATTGCATTTGCACATCCGCTTCGGCCTCCCAAGTAGCACTCTCGACTTGTTGGTTCCTCTAAAGGACCTTAACGGATGCCATCTGTTTGTTACTCAATCTCTTTACTTCCCTACACAAGATTTGAACCGGAACCTCCTCATAAGTAAAATTATCCTAAACAACACCCACAACATCAAGAGGCACAATAGCATTAGGGTCACCAATACATTTTCTCAATATAGAGACATGAAACACCGGATGAACCAAATTCATCTCACTAGACGACCTCAACTCATAAGCCACCTTAACAACCCTCTTTATCACCTCGTAATGACCAAAATACCTAGGAATCAATTTCCATTTGTTACCAAATTGAACAACACCATGCATTGGAGAAACCTTCAAATAAACCCAATTATCCACTTGGAATTTTAGGGCTCTTCTTCTCACGTCGGCATAGGATTTTCGATGACTTTGGTCTGTCCTCAATCTTTCCCTAATCATCTTAACCTTCTCAAGAGCATCCATAACTAGATCTGGCCCCAACAAGGCCACCTCTCAAACCTCAAACCAAACCATCAGTGATCTACAAGGTCTCCCATAAAGATCCTCAAAAGGAGCCATACTGATGCTTGAGTGGTAGCTATTGTTGTAGGCAAACTCAATCAATGGAAGATAGTCATATCAACTACCTTTAAGCTCCAATACACAAGCCCTAAGAATATCCTCAAGTGTTTGAATTATCGTCTCGTCTTGGCCATTCGTTTGAGGATGGAAGGCCGTACGAAGGTGAACTTTGGTTCCAAGACCCCTTTGAAAAGATCTCCAAAAGTCTGAAGTATATTGTGCACCATGATC
>JAABOM020062161.1:0-10454 GCA_011800125.2 Solanum clarkiae
AATTCCAGACTAGGCGTATAAAGAAATTTGGCTTAGTATGTGCTTACGTGTCCCTATCGGGCACTGGTCACGACCCCTGGGTGGGATCTGACATATATTATATGTATAAAATGACCCTTCAGGTTGTTTTCTCATAGCTCTTCCATCTTGTCATTTAAAAGTTCTTCTATGGTGACCCTAGATCATTTAGACCTGCTGGAACTCGTAGCTCAGTCTCTTGGTCATTCTTTTGGATGTTGTGCAATTTTCGTGTTGAAAGGTCTTTATAATTTGAAAAGTGAATTTCGGACTAAAGTTCAGGAAAATGGCCTCAAATTAAAATTCTGACAATTCTAGTAGTTGCTAAATGACCAAATTGGGCTAGAAGCATGATTGAATCGAGTCCTAAGGTTTTCAGTGCGAGCTTAAATCATTTTTATTGTTTTATCCTTTAAAACTAACCAATAGTTGACTTTGTTCAACATTCTTGAAAAACGCACCTAATGAAAATTTTGACAATGCAGCTAGCTCTAAAAAATCAAGTTTGGTATAAAATAACATTTCGTTTAACTCTGAAGGCTTTTAGACTCATTCTGGAACCCCTCAATGAATTGATTACAAATGGCCTTTGGGAGTCGGACCTATTTATTATTGGGATGACCTCTGATGAAAAATTTGACAGTGTCGTAGAGTTTAGAATGTCAAATTTAATAAGGCAACATATCTAATTTATTTTTATTGATTTTTGAACAAATTTCAAGTACATCATCCGAGATTTTAAAGTTGGCAAAAATTAAAAAAAAAAACTTTTCAGCTAATATATATATTGGTGCAGGTCATTTCAAAATCATTTCTCAACTTCAAACCTTCATAATTTTCTCATTTCAAATTCGATTTTAGTGAGTCCGAGGTCCATCTTATGGGATTTTTCATAAGAAATGGGTTGGTGAGATCAAAAACCGATTTGGGGTCTCTATTTGAGGCAAATTTCATGAAATACCTATTGCCATGATCCTTTTTGTTAGCTTAATTATGGAAATTCTGTGACTTGATATCTCAGCCATTTTAGGTCCAATTTTGGTGATTCATGGGGCTATCTTGAGTGGCTTTTCAAGAGCACATTGGTATGGTTAGACTTCATATTTGAAGCTTTCTTGGTGGTAAAAATTATGTTTTAGCTATTGTAGTAGCTCATTTTCAAGTTCATTTTTTGACAAATTTTTGAAGATGGTTTCTTTGCCATTTTATGTCCAAATTCGGTGATTCAATAGCCTAGACTGTTGAATTTTTCATGAGGACCATCATGGTATGGTTAGTTTTAGCAATTGGGCCCTTGTTTATAGTAATTTCTTGTAAATAACAGCTACCATTATTACTCATTTTTAGCATAATTTTGGGTTTTTCATTGCATGTTTGTGTTGGGTGATGTTTCGAGCCTCGAATTATGTTCTAATTTAGAACACAAGTTTGGGGAGCTGTTGAGAACCTATTTGGGATTAATTCTAGAGTTTACTGTGTGAGTCCCACTTTCTCCATTTTTACCCTGAAGTTGGTTCATCTTAGTTTCTTGTGAATTTAATATTTAAACGATCATAATAACATTGTGATACTAGTTTTGACAATTTGGTAGTGATCTAAGGCAGTCCAAAAGCTAAAAGCTCTAGCAGAATAGTTTGGAGCGCGCGTATTTGGCCTACAGGTAGAGTATGACTTTCCTTCTTTTAGATTGAGTTTGGATATGTAAAGATAGGTGAATTTTCATGAATATTATGCGAAGAGTTAGTTGTATGTGCCATGTACTCCAGAATTCCTATTTTAATTGATATTTGGGGTTGGCAGATAATTGTATTGTATTTTCAGATCATCCTAGCCTTGTGTAATATTTTAGCTGAGATTGTGGTTTACTGTAGCATGTTTGGACTTAGTCTAGACTTGGAACAGTAATGTCATAGCCTTGCGATTTTCAGAGCCGTTGGACTTTGTTATCCATACTCTAGTGTAACTAAGTCTTTGTTGAGTGATGTAGCAGACTTGTGTATGAAAGAACTAGTCTTAGCTAGGCAGTAACTCAACTTGAGGCCTGATTATCCATACATGTCATACTACTTTATGTTGATGGCTCATGATATTTCGATTTGATTTTATATATATATAATTTAAGGCTCGTAAACAAGCCCAATATGCCCTATTATTTTGCCTATTAAAAAAAATTAATTGTAAAAAATATTAATATAGTACTTTAACATATATTTGTTGGCATTAATTATTGAAACATTCACTTTTATGTTGTGAAACTTTTGCAATCTAACATTTAATTCATCTTTTACTGCTGCATAATGATATAAATTTATCAGGAATCGAAGTTAATCTATTTATTAGATTGATTGAATTATATAAAAATCGTAAGTCATTGTGTGTTACAATCTCAAAGATCAATATTTTAAATTTATTGTTTAAGAAGATTTTAGAATGAAGAAACAAAAACATAAAGTTCGGCATATAATATATCTTAATTGATAATAGAAAATTATTTATATTCATAATATTTATTTATTTATTTATTTCATATAGAATAGTATCTACACTACTAAAAGATTATGAAATTAGCTATTAACTTCATTGTTACTGCATCGCTAGTTGGTAGTAGCTAATTAAATTCATCGCTAAATGAGATTAGTGATTAATTTTACTATTCAGTCACAAAATTTATTTGTCGGAAATTTCAAACTTTTTAGTATATGTTAGTTACCAAACACTTTTATCATTCACATCAATGTAATTAAATAATAATGTATAGACTCAAATTATGAGCATATATTGAATTTTTCTGTTTAGAGTTAAAGTTTCAATTCTTTTTGTATTTTTTTTATGTATTTAATATATAGTTATATGTCAATCATTTTTTGGCCTATATATATTTATATTATTTTAGTATTTTTTTTCTTTTCCTTGTTGATTGATAATCTAAATTTTAAATGATAATAATGCATTTGTCATTTTTTTTAGTATAGTTCACTTTCTGCATTTAAAATAATTATTTTATTAATTTTTTTACAAATATAACATTTTTGAAAAACTCAAATTTTTCACAATATAATAATTTTATAAGATTTATTAATATAATGAAAGAGATCACTTGTTAAAAAAATTAGTTAATCATTCTTATCTAGACGAAAGAACAATAGTATTACGCTAACTTGAAAAATAAAATAAGTAATCTACTATAATTAATTAATTTTGGCTTGCTTAATTTTAAAGTAAAATGGTATTATAATGTAAATATATGTAAATTGCATTAAAAATACTTTTCTTTTTTTTTAAATCAAAATTTGTTTTGACAACTTCAGATTTAAATTAACTTAATATCTAAATTAATATGTTTAAAATCAAATAAAGTACAAAGATGATAAGTATTTTTAAATGAAGAACTACTCTTTTATGATCTAGTAAATGTTTATAGTTTACTTTAAATGCAAGCATGTCATCCTTCATTTATTATAAAGCTACTTTTTACAATCTTTTAAATATATTTTTCAAAAATATTTAAGTTAATTGTATTTATTCTTTAATTTCAATCAAATATGTTTTTAGTTTCATCTCACTTATTTTTTTTCATGTATGTTAGAACAAAAATAAAGATTAAAACAAGCAAGTATATTCTAAAAAGAGTAATGTTTTCATATTACAATAGTTATTTTTAGTACACATAATGAATAGAAAGAAATATTTCGAATTAAATTAAATTAATAGCAAAATAGACTAATTAAATTAGATATCACAACATTTGATAAAAGAAAAAAAGTAAAATAATAACAAAATGAATAAATAATTAATTAAGACTTTCTCATTGTTTAGATGTGCATGTAACGAAGTGTGTCTAGTTTAATGGACTTTTTAACTATTAACTCATAACAAAATAGAGTAATTAAATTCTTGAAGTTATTTTTTAGAAAAATAAAAAAAAATTCATAACCTTTTGAAGAAATAATTAGACACTACGTCTTAAGATGTATATTTAATTAATTAAATTTTTTTAACTTTTTCATTGTACAACCATTATAATTTTCCAGAACTTCGATTGATATTTCTGAAAAACTCAAACATACTTTGCATAATGTAATAATTACTTTAAATTTATTTTTAATTAATTTTATAAAAATATCCTTGATTCTCCTATTTATGGCTTTTTATAGTAATAAAACAAAAATAATAATAAAGTAGAAAAATTAATATATAAAATTTGGATTGTATATTTGATCACATAGAGTGGATTTAGAGGACAAACGTAATGCAAAATATATAATATTTATTAAATTTAAGATAGAATGACAGATATATTCTTGATTCCTCATGCTTAATCTTTTTATTGAAAGATGCTTATAGAATGATTTATTTTTATTCGTATCTTTCTTGGTAGATTTTTGTTAGCATGTACAATCATATTTTTATCATTAGTCATTATTCATTTTATATTTCTACATAATAGAAAGAAGTTTCTAGAACAACTTTTTCTTGATAGTTTTTTATTACTTGTTAGTATGAAATAAACTAACATATTATTATTTACCCTTGCATATGAGTATAATTACAAGTTTGCCATCATTGGTCATCCTCAAGTTGGCTCTTCTATATATATATATATGTGTGTGTGTGTGTGTGTGTGTGTGTGTGTGTGTTATCGTTTATTATGGGACTCAAGGTCGTTGTTGACGAGCAGTTGGACCCCAGGTTAGCTCTCTCAAGCTACGACTTGGTAGTTTCTTACTTTCCTAGATTTGTGTGACTTGTCTAAGAACTAGGATTGCATGCATTGCCTTGCTTGCTCATTCGTGCTGATTTTGTGGTACGATTCCAGTCATGCATTAACTCATCAGTATCAATAGAAAGAGAGTGTGGAAAAATGATTATCATACTACTGTTATAGCATTAGTGCAAGCTGTCTTTAAATTAGGGATATTAAATGGGTTCTTTAATTGATTTTTTATCGAAATTCGTACCACTTGGATCATGTGATACTCCAAATTTGGTACTTTTGAGGCATCGAGGACATACTTTTTTGACTTGAGATTGTAGAGGCATCTGGGATGAACTAAGATTTTATGATGAGACTAGCTGGCGCATCACCTTCTTTTCTATATTATGGCTTTTGTATACAAGAATCCCTAAATGTCTTAGGAGGGACATTATAGCTTTGAAAGACGGTGTTATCTGCGGTTCGAGGTCCAAGATCTGTACCTTCTGCTACTGATTATTCATCCTCCTATAATAGAGTTGACATATAGAGTTCATCTATTTGATTAAATCATCGTTATCTATTGGTAGTAGAAATCTGAGGTTTGAGGTTTGGGCTCTGCACTATCCCTTGCAGAGTTCGGTTGTAACTATGCAGCTGCAATAGGGAGACACATCAGTGAGCAATTTGAGCTACCAACCCTGTGCTCCCCTTGTTTAGAGCTCGAGAGTACTATCACTTAAGTTATACCTGGGTTCTACCAAGTTCCATTATTCTTAGTTAGAATTTTGTGCACTAGTCAGGCTTATAGGGGTCCGTTCGGGTTTTTACTTTAGCATTGTAGGTGGTGTATCTTCTGAGCTTATGGGGGCTCAGTTGGGGTTTAGTTCGTACGTCTTTCTTGTCTTACACCCGCATACATACCTTTACTATTTGTGTATCGACTTCTGTCTGTAGTTTATTCCAGTATTTCTTACTATATTTAATATTCTTACTCAGTCAGTCTATGATGCCTATTGGGTACTTTTTATCTTATACTCGTACTACACTCTACATCTACCTTCATGATGCAGGTTTGAGCACTAGTTATCACCACTAATCAATCGAGCCTGTTGAAATCTATATCGAAGATGAGCGTGAACATTTGACGTTATGAGATTATTACTATCTCCTTCAGCTTGGATGACCCGTCTCCTTTTTGAGACTAGCTAACTGTTTTTTACATTGATGGTCCACTTTTTCGACTCGTACACTTTCATATTTGTAGTAGCTATGTACTTGTGACTTCCAGGTTCTAGGAGGGATCATTTATATATATTGTTGTCATCCAATTTTTTCACTCTCACAATACAAATTAATTTGAGATTCTTCAATTTTTCAACAATTTGAAAAAGTTATTTTTATACACATACATACATATACATATTTTTCGTATATTTTATGCTTAAGTCATCAATAGGCACCTCAACTTGTACACATTTTTCACTTAGTTACCTAAACTAAGACAAGTTTCTTATAGACACCTCAACTGGCCAAAATTTGAACTCTATAAACATTTCATCCTACATGGCATTGTGCGTGAGCGTCACGCAAAAGGAGAGCGTGAGAGCTCTATCTCACCATTGTTACCGTTGTTGCCCTTACCGTTGCATGAGAGCTCTCCAGTTTTAAGAACGGCAACCTTAAGAACGGAGGTCTCCACTCTTAATCCCAGTTTCTCCAAGTTTCTCCAAACTCTCCACTCTTAATCCCAATTCTTGGTCAACTTCTTCACTGTATTTTTGTACGGTGGTCTCCTTCTTCACTTTATTTTTGCAGCGTGTTCACTGTACTCTTAATCCAATTCTTTTCGTTTCTTTTTCTCAAGCATGTTCATTGTATTTGTCGACAGCGTTGTTGATTCCTAATGTTCACGTCGATAATCGAAAGTTGTTACCAGCGCCAGTGAAGTATATATATCTCAATTTGGAATTTATTGTTAGCGCCAGTGAAGTGAAAGAGATGAACGGGAATTCTTAATTTCGAGTTCTTACACTTCTTTAACGCCAATGCCACCACACTTCTTTAACACGGATGTTCGAAAGTACCAAGTTGATTCTTCATATCTATAACTGAGAATTAACTAACACATTCATGTTATCGCTATAAGCAATATTGCTTTCCAAGGAGCCATTGCATTCAAGTTTAAAGTTCTTGCAACCAAACACTCACAGATATCATACACACTTACAGTAAACTCGATATATGGAAATGTCACAATTGTGTTCTGTTGTTGATTATAAAAATATTCACACGAACTTAAGAGAAAATAGAACACCAGACATATTAATAAACTTAATAAATCATTAAGTGCATTCAGTTTGCAATGGAGATAAACTAACTGCTTCACCAATCCAATAAAATATGAACTTTCATCCTCTCCATGGGGGTCCTTACTACCAGATCCTCACTTTTGAGTTCCACATGCTGCTTATTATTTTGATCAAATGTGTATGCTTTGACTTCTTTTAATTGACTATGCCATGGCTTGCTTTCATGAGAAGTAGAATCACTTGAATTCTTTATATACATTGAACAATCAATGAAACATGAATCATTTCACAAGTTGATCACAATTCGAGTTTCCTAGGATGACAACTCCATAACAAAGCATCCACAAATGTTGGGCACCCCTTACATGATATTCTAAGATCTATTCCCAAAATGTCCACTGGAGGGATAGTAATTCCATTGTGCAGTTGCAATTCATTGCTATTGATCTCATTGCATTTGGAAAAATACAGGGAAACTCTAGAACCACAGCTCCAATTTGATAGAAAATTCCTAAGCTTACAAAACCGCGCAACATTTAGATTCTTCCAATAATAAAGAACAATCTTTGTGCGCTTCAACTGGCTCAAATCTTTTGCAATTTCAAGTTCAGGAATTTGATTTGCTGTATACTCAAGTGATACCAAATCCGGTGCATCAATCTCCCCTTTTCCCCACAATCTTTAATCTTCAAGTCCTTCAAGAGTTGTTTCTCACAAATGTTAAACCTTCCCAACTTTTTAGAAATGTGATCTAAAGTCAAATAAGTTGCTCGAGAACCCCAGATATCCTCACATGTGATAGGTCTAATAACTTCAAATTCTGACATTCAACAACATCCAACACGGCTGACTCTCTGAAACCACCAACATATGACAAGTGTTCAAGCGTTGGTGCTTGGATTTTAACGCATTGGTTAGACTCATCAAAATTGAAACCTACTTGATCTTTTGAAGATTCAACAACTCAATCTTTTTCAACTGAGTACAAAGCTCAGTGACGAAATTGACAATCAAGGGACAACTAGCAAGCAGAGTCTGCAGCATTTTCTCATCTAAACCAACAATAGTCAAAGAAAGCTCTCTCAAAGAATCACACTTTACTAACCCACTATGCAATGAAAGATGCATCAAATCATGTTGAGAAAACCTCATCCCACATGCTAAAAATTGTCAAACTTGGCAATTCTTGTAGGTTGAAGCTTGCTATTCAAAGTTGGCAACTTAAGTTGCCAACTTGTATGCAAATTGTTGCTATTCAAAGTTGGCAACTCAAGTTATCAACTTTGCTGCAAACTTTTCTCTATAAAAGGGAGCATTTTCTCCTTAGTTTAACGCACAAGGAGGAGAGAAAAATGTAGAGAGAGCCACAGAATTCTGTGAGATACACATTGTGTATTTTGTGAGTATTGTAATACTCCTTTTATTTTTATCACTCTACTCCACATATATCATTGAGTGATACACAAAAATTATATCCTCGTAGTGCTTAGTCCTAGTAAGGTTTTATTGTACACTTCTCTATTATAGTGATATTTTGCTCCTCGTCGTCCGTAGATGTAGCCTATATTTTTTGGGTGAACCACGTTAAATCTGTGTCTCCATTTTATTATCTTACTCAATTTATTTATATTTTTCAATATCAATCCCGATCCTTATCATGCTTCCGCTATCGCCTGATATTCCCTAACAAGTGGTATCAGAGCACAGGGTCAGAATAGTCACAAATACTGTACGGTTACTGTTCGTACGTACGGCTACTGTTCATACGTACAATCACTATTCATACATACGACAGTTTTTCAAGATGGGTTCTATTATCAAATTTGATATTGAAAAGTTTGATGGCAAGATTAGTTTCTCCATATGGAGAGTCCAAATGAAGGTCATTCTCACACAGAACGGGTTGAAAAGGCTCTTGAAGGGGAGTCAAAAAATCCGACTCTATGACCGATGAGAAATGGATGGAGTTGGATGAAAAGCTTTATCAGCAATCCAACTTTATTTATCCAAGGAGGTGCTCTGTGAGGCTATTCATGAGACTACTGCTGCAGGACTTTGGCTCAAGCTTGAATCTCTCTACATGACCAAAAGTCTTGCAAACAAACTCCATTTGAAAGAGCGTTTCTATGCGCTCCGTATGGCTGAAGGTACTCCTGTTCAATCTCATCTTAATGAGTTCAATTCCATTATCATTGACCTAGAAAATCTAGAAGTTAAAATTGATGATGAGGATAAGGCTGTCGTATTGGTCGTCTCTTTACCATCTACATATAAACACTTCAAGGAAATAATGTTCTATGGAAATAATGATACATTATCTTTTGAGGATGCCAAGTCTTATCCAAAGAAAAATTTGATTTGAAGTTTGTTCTGATGATAAAGCCGAAGGGTTGTCCGTTAGGGGTGGAAAGTTTGAAAAAAGGAGTACAAATAAACAACAGTCTAGGTCAAAATCTAGGGGACATAATTCCAAATCCTGTCATTATTGTAGGAAAACTGGGCATGAAATTTCTGAATGTTATAAATTGAAAAATAAAAAGGAAAGAGAAGAAAAATCAAATCAACCACAGAAATCTACCGCTGAAGCTAGTGTCATTGAAACTAAATCTGATGGTGACATACTATTGGTTACTTCTGAAAAGAGGAGTAAAACTGAGTGGATTCTAGATACTGACTGCACCTATCATATATCTCCTCACAGAGACTGGTTCACCATATATGAATCTATCAATTGTAGTTATGTCTTGATGGGAAATGATTCTCCATGCAAGGTTGTTGGTGTTGGTAGTGTGCAAATTAAGACCCATGATGGTTGTATCAGAACATTGACAAATGTGCTTCATGTTCCTGATTTAAAACGCAATTTGATCTCTTTGGGTACTCTTAAATCTCTTGGTTATAAGTACTCAGCTGAAGGTGGAGTTCTGAAGGTGTCTAAATGTGCCCTGGTTCTTATGAAAGTAAATAGACATGGTAGCTTGTATGTCTTGCAAGGTTCTACTATAACAGAATCAGCAGTTGTATCCAGATCCTCATCATCTGATCATTGTCTAAAGACGGAGAAAGAGAAAGAACGTATGTCAAACGTTCCTTATTCTAGTGCTGTTGGCAGTCTTATGTATGCAATAGTTTGTACTAGACTTTATCTGGCATATGCGGTTAGTATGGTGAGTCGCTATATGCACAATCCTGGAAAGGTTCATTGGGATGCAGTTAAATGGATTTTTCGAAATTTGAAAGGTTCTTCTGATCTTGGCATGGTGATTGATAGTATCAAGGCAACATCACATGATGTTGTTGGATTCATTGATTCTGATTATGGTGGTGATCTCGATAAATGAAGGTCTCTCTCTAGCTACATCTTCAACCTATGTTCCAGTGCTATCAGTTGGAAATCATCGCTGCAATCTATTGCAGCTTTGTCTACTACA